>CALYLW010000001.1:0-307500 GCA_944989445.1 Ampullaceana balthica | reverse complement strand
GTCACTGGCCTCACATCTAACTTTCTTATAACTGCCCACCAGACATTTCCCTTCTCTAAATGCCCACCAGACATTTCCCTTCTCTAAATGCCCACCAGACATTTCCCTTCTCTAAATGCCCACCAGACATTTCCCTTCTCTAAATGCCCACCATACATTTCACTTCTCTAAATGCCCACCAGACATTTCCCTTCTCTAAATGCCCACCATACATTTCACTTCTCTAAATGCCCACCAGACATTTCACTTCTCTAAATGCCCACCAGACATTTCACTCCTGTGTGGGCAGAACCAGACCGGAACCACCCACGTGCATTAAACCAACAACTGTCTGAACACGTGCGAGTGTCACGTGGTCTACTCACACTCATATATTCCCCCGCGCCAGGGCCTCGAGATGGATGTAGATGGGAATGCTCGGGCGGACACACTGTGCTGTGCTATTAGACAACACAAAGTCTATTTGGTGTATCAACCCGAGTCTTCCCTATCTAGTTCTTCAAAAACGTTCAATACAAGCATGTTGCCACATTGAAATAAAATAATTATAATAAAAAGAGAGTAAACAATTCTCAAAGTTTCAATTTTTTTAACATTATGACATAGACGGCAACAGGATGACGCCACTGCGTCCTTATGACATGCCGGCAACAGCATGACGTCACTATGTCCTTATGACATGACGGCAACAGCATGACGCCAATGCGTCCTTATGACATGACGGCAACAGCATGACGTCACTGCGTCCTTATGACATGACGGCAACAGCATGACGTCACTATGTCCTTATGACATGACGGCAACAGCATGACGTCACAGCGACACTGGTAAAGAAATGTGTACAATTTTACACCTTAGTAAAACTGATTTTATTTTATTGATTTTTTTCTACTCAAAAATTTGAATTTGTTCCTTGATATTTGTATCCATATTTTCAATAGTATGGTTGACCCTAAGTTCTACGCCTCATCTCCGTAATGTAAACATAATGCCATACAAATATTAATAAATAAATAAAAATTTAACAACTCGTACATTTTAATTTGAAAAAAAAACAACTGTTGTTACGACGCACAACTTTGGTTCCCTCACAGAACTGAAGAAGCCGTATCGCCCTTAAAATGTCCTCATTACAGACAAGAAGTCTTTCATGCGTGACTATTTCATACACACACACACACACACACACACGCACGCGCACACACACACACACACACGCACACACACACACACACACACACACACACACACACGCACACACACATACCACTTACGTCACTAAAAGCTGTTTATCTGGCACCGCTTAAATTCCCCAATAATGCAAAATGTCGATTCATGAAAAACCTTAGAACGATGCCGCTATAAATAAACACGATGCCGATATTAATAAACACGATGCCGATATTAATAAACACTATGCCGATATAAATAAACACTATGCCGATATTAATAAACACGATGCCGATATTAATAAACAAGATGCCGATATTAATTTTAAAAAACGATGCCAATACTAATAAACGTGATGCCGATTTTAATAACAACGATTCCGATACTTAACTACTTCCTATTATCAAACCGTATTCAATTAATATTTGAAGTTTCCAAATTACAATCAAATCACCCTCACTCAACTCACTTTCCCCCGCCCTACTTTCCCAACAAATGAAGAAAAAAAATATTTATCTTTTAGACAACCCAGTCAGTTTGCCAATACCAGATTTTTTCCCCTCTCTTCTTAAAGTGAGCCGAAATGAAAACCTAAAAAGATAAATAAACATTGCAGTAGCGTTCACTTAAGCCGCTGCCATAACATTGGAAGGATCCTTTCAAATGCCCGCTAATGACGCGAAGTTAATACGAAAATGAATTTCGCACACGCATCCCAGAGCGGTTTTTGACGCGCCCGCCAAACCAGAGCGCACCGCTTGAAAACGCATCGGACAGGGTGCGTCTCGAAGTTTCAAAGTGTGGGCAAGTCTCGCTGAAGAATTCAGAATTTCTGTCTGTTTAGCTGTGATGGTGTTCGTGTCAGAGAGTAGGGGCGCCTCAATGATGTCATAAAGGGGAGGACTGTCAAGATTATGAAAGGAATGTTTATCTATTTGGTCAAATTCTAATAGACAAGGTGAAATGAATTTTTCATCTATTTGGTCACATTCTAAAATTGGCGTATTTTATAGTGCGTTCGTGTGATGTTTGATCAAATGCTCGCGAACATTTGAGAGGTGTGGACCAACCTTAAGACAAGCAGAAACAATGGTGACAAAATCTAAATGGCGATATTGTTTTCTTTTAGAGATTATTTACGACTGCGTTATGCCTTAAGGTTGCTTGTTCAAGTTTTAAAACGTTGTTTAGACTGTAATCTATTGTTTAGTTAGGAATCTATTGTTTAGACGGAATCTATTGTTGTGTCAGGAATCTGTTCTTTAGAAGGGAATCTATTGCTTATATAGAAATCTATTATTTAGACAGGAATCTATTGTTTAGGTAGTAATCTATTGTTTATATAGGAATCTATTGGTTAGATAGTAATCTATTGTTTAGATATGAATCTGTGTCCACGATCTGATAATGTACTTTAAAAATACCCACCATATATTTCAAACCAAAACGATTTGTTTTCCCTCTTCTAATATTGGGTGGAGCTGGCTTTGCATGGGGTAGGTGAGGGAGGGCTTGGGTTCAAATACTATTGTTTAACATCCGTATGTGGAGTTTAGAGGTTGACAGGTGAGTGTCGGGGAAGTTGTCTCTACCGTCAGGTGTCACAGAAGACTTCACAGGTTTTACACGTAAAAATGATTCTGTAAATAGTAATAGCAGTCTGTCTTGTGAGGTCATTTGTTCATTGGACTATCACTGTGGCTATCTAAAGCCAGGAGCAAAGAAAAATTGTTTTAAAGTCATAATATTTATGTTGAAGAGAGGACTTATCGAAAAGGACAGTTGCCAGCTAGTAGCTAGTGGAAGAAACCTGGCAACATCTGGAATCATTGTGTCTGTCGTAACGTCACGGCGCACGGGGGAGTAGCTCTCAGAGATGATGCGAACAACAGTGCGCCACCCTCGGTGTTCGTGTCGACCCGAGGAAGGAGGGTCACGCCCCGGGTGCTGGGGTATACGGGGCGGGGGGGGGCTTAGGGACTGTCATACGTAAACATACTTTCATTTGCACGTGGGTAGAAAGGGGGCGGGTGAAACTTCGTAGTGTTACAGTGTAACAACTTGTACTGCCTAATGTTAGAATGTAACAACTGGTACTGCCTAATGTTGCAGTGTAACAACTGGTACTGTCTAATTTTACGGTATAACATCGTTTACTGCCTAATGTTACAGTGTAAACCCTGGTACTGTCTAATGTTACAGTATAACAACTGGTGCTGCCTAATGTTACAGTATAATAACTGGTACCGCCTAATTTTATAGAAGGGTAATAAGTTGTATTGTCTAATGTTACAGTGCAACACTTGTTACGTCCAAAAGTTAGAGTAATGAAAGGGGTAAGGCCTCTAAAACTGGGTGTAGCAATCATTATTGGTAATTTCAACTAAATCAGGTGTTCTCAAAAAGGGGTTTATCGGGAGTTGTAGGCAGAGCCGTCTTTACACCATTTTGGGCCCCCGGGAAAAAATAGTGTTGGGCCCCTCCCCCGCAGGAATAAAAAATAAATAAACATAATATATATAAATAAGCATATTCCCATGGGCCCCTTACGCTCGTGGGCCCCCGTGCAAATGCCCAACGGGCCTATGCGCTAAGACGGCCCTGGTTGTAGGGGCTAGAGTTGCAGCTGTTAGAACACACAGGAAATCAAAGCTCGCTGGCATTTCCCGGCAAGTTAGTTTGGAAATAGAGAGGCGTTGGAAACAAAGCCCTCCCCCCTGACAATAAGAAATAATGCAACTATTAACCAAACATAAGACCATAACAAGCGGACACTTAAATTATAAATTCTTATGAAAGTGGCAACAGATGAAACTATTGCGCTGTTGAAAATAACGAAATCTGATTAAGAATGTATTAAATAGACTTTGTGTTTATCTCTTTTGCCCAAAGTCTTCAAATATTTGAAAAATCAGAAGGTGAGAACCGCACAAGAACTCAAAAGACACGAGCACAGTTTCCGGCGGTGACTTGTAATTAACACCTTCACAAGTCCTCCTCCCCCACCCCTTTTTTCCTCCCCGACATTGATTCCAAACTTGACGAGCACCCCTCGAGGGCAAATACGGCAATTTGAGCAATTATCCTTCTCTACTACCTACACCACAATTATCTCATGGGTTAAATGATAAATGATCCAACATGGATTGAGTTGATGAACTAACCTGGATCACTCGCTCCAAGCCAACACCTACTTGAAGCCAGACAAAGACGTTGCTATTAATTATTATCTGTGTATTACACGCGGGCGGGGGCGGTGGCTGGCTGCGCCCAGGAGATTGCGACACAGTTTCGAGTGTCACGTGTCCCCCATTATTTGCCGTGACTTGCCCTGTGACCCCGGCCACATAACTTGACCCACGGCGGAACCGTTAGAGGTTCGCTGATTTAGATAAATACTGTTGCTTTCAGGCCAGTGACGACGCCTTTACAAACTTTATAACTGCCCCCCTCCCCCCCGGCACATATGCTACCGTTAAAACATGAGTGACATTTGGAGATATGGATGTTATAATTGATTTATATTGCTACGAAAATTAATGTAGACCTTACGAAGTTTTGAGAGAATATGTGGTGTGACAGAACATAAGGTGAGAGAATATGAGGTGTGACAGAACATAAGGTTAGAGAATATGAGGTGTGACAGAACATAAGGTGAGAGAATATGTGGTGTGACAGAACATAAGGTGAGAGAATATGAGGTGTGACAGAACATAAGGTGAGAGAATATGAGGTGTGAAAGAACATAAGGTGAGAGGGTGTGACAGAACATAATGCATACAAATTAAGGTGTGACAGAAAAGAGGTATGTGACAGTTAATAAAAGTATGACAGTATATGTGAATGCATGTTTTATCTCAATGAATGATCTTGAAAAAGTATATGACAACAATCAAGATTGACCACAACATTAAATCTATTGTCCACTCACCTCTTATAAGCCCAACCTTCCCGCGCCCCTATACGACTGTTACCAAATCTGGTTCCTGGTTCCTGGTCTGGTTTGACACGTGTCAAGTGTACCGGCGCAAACTTCAAAGTTTGAGAATTACTGGACTAGACTTTATTTCGACAGTAGTCAATAATTTTCGTTGCAATAAATACATTAAAGAACTCATTGATAACTCAGTGGTTCTCATATTAGACAGCGACTTGGTCTTATTGGAATAACGAAAGAAGTAAACTTAAAATAAATAGAGACACAATATGTTCAAAGATACACCATAACAACACATCTCTGTGACATGATAGAGTGTAAGGTTTATTGATGTGCACAGCTAAACCCCAAGCCGTGTTGTCAGGTGCACAGCAGGTGAGTGTTCGTCCCTACCCCACCCCATGACATAACTGGACATTAAGTCTTGAATCTGTGGACTTAAGTGTCACCCCACTTACACGTCCTGTATTCCTGTTCGTTGATTGTTCAGGTCCTTGGACTTGTGCTAAGGGATTTAGTTAAAAATGAAAATGAAATTAATCAATCTCTATAAACAAACCTGTTATCTTAATGTGAATGAATATACACACATTACCAACTGTCTAAGTATTTCTTCTAATTTTAGAAATGTTCATAAAATATGTGACGTTCGTTTAAATTTATTTAATTTAATTTTTATTTTTTAAACAATTCAATTAAAACCTGTGACCTTTGTTTATTTTTATGTTTGTTATTTAAAACACGTGAACTTCATGTTTGATCAACTTCCTCTTGACACCGTTTTTCTTTCACCCAGGCGATTTGCTGTCAAGAACTGTGCTCGCTGCCAGACCCCCATCTCGGCCAACGAGCTCATCATGAGGGCTAAAGACCAGGTCTTCCACCTGACCTGCTTCGCCTGCACGGCCTGCAACCGGACGCTTAAGTCCGGCGAACAGTACGGCCTCAAGGAGAATCTAATCTACTGCCGCATGGACTATGAACTCATGTTCCAAGGCGACTTCAGCTTGCCCAGCATGAGCCCCGGAATGGGGCCGCACGGGGCACACAGCCCGGGGAGTGGGGGCCCCATCCCGTTTTACAACGGTGTCGGGGCCGTGCAGAAGGGCAGACCGCGGAAAAGAAAAAGCCCGATGTCCGACGGCGATGGATGTCCACCCATGGGTGAGTACCGAATTTTCATTCTGTCCAGTCCTCCCACCGCCACCCCCCACCCCCCACACAACACATCTTGGCACATGCAATCCTTGACCATTCGAATATAACTTATTAGTCAACTTTGCCAAAGTTATAACCGGAAGATTATCACGATATACACACATGTACACTTACGTACCCTTCCCTCCGTCCTCTCTCCCCACCCTTGTAATGACCCACAACAAAACCCAATTTTTACCAACTTTGCCATAATATTATAAAACTAGGAAACAGCAATGTAATTAAATATACGAATGTATATGTCTTCACCACATTGTACTATTTTCATTGGTGGATATAACTTAGCATACATGCCACTAATTATTTTAACGAAAGTACAGGGCGCAATTAATGTGTAAGGGGGAGGGGAGGGAGGGGGAAATTGGTGTGGTGGGCAATGTTCCCTCTAACGTTTGTTGGACGGTGTGCAAAGTATAAAAACTCGTGTGCAACTTTGCACAGCATCTATTTTTTGTGTAATATTTTACAAATTTTGGTGCGCGGTAATCCAAAACTGCTGCGCGGCAGTGGTCAGATATCTGCGCGGCCGCGCAGCCGCGCAGCTTAAAGGAAACATTGGTGGTGGGGTTATACAACTTTTTATATAATACCAGCCCCACCCCCACCCCACACACCCACACACACACCCACCCATCCACCCACCCACACATCTTAGGGATAATAAAAGCGGCTTGGGGCGTTTCAATCCATGACGTTGAACCCAAGGTATCCCTCTTCTTGGAAAGGGATCTCATCAAGGTTGAGTTTTGCCGGCAACGGGATCCTACTTGAAATGAGTTCCAATCTAGGAATCGATTCACAACAGGGAACGAGATTCCACTGAGGAACGGTTTCTCACTTGTGGAACAAGAACCCACGGGGAACTTGGTCCTACAGTTATTTTTAAAATTTTTAATTGATAACAATGAAATATATTTGGAAACATTTTAACTATTGAATGAAACGTTGACAAAAAACCCTTACAAATGTGCTTGTAGAAAAATGCTTTACAAATGTGCTTGTACAAAAATGCCTTACAAATGTGCTTGTACAAAAATGCCTTACAAATGTGCTTGTACAAAAATACCTACAAACGTGCTTGTACAAAAATCCTTACAAATGTGCTTGTACAAAAATACCTACAAACGTGCTTGTACAAAAATCCTTACAAACGTGCTTGTACAAAAAGCCCTACAAATGTGCTTGTTGTATAAAAATCCCGACAAAGTCGCTTATTTATAGTTTGAGGTTGAACATTTTAAGTCGCCTCTCCACTGTCGTGTTTTTAACGCTCCTTTCAATTCAATAGATATATATAACAAACAAAACAACAAACCAACAAAAAAAAAGATTGCAGAAGGTTTTGTGTTGTTTTTTCACGAAAACAATCCCGGGTTCCTCCGGGTAGTTTGACTAGTAATCTATATTCTCTACGCGTGTCTGGATGCACCTGCTCGCTGCTATAATGTACTCAGATTGATGGCATTTTTTTCTCTACTTATCTCAACCACATCCTCCTTCCAGATGTCACTCTCACATCATCACATCTAGTCTACTCCAATACCCGTGCGCTCACCCCCCGCCCCGTTGCAACCCCTCCTTCCATTACATTATCTCCCCCCTCTTCTCCCATGCCCCATCCCCCCTCTTCACTCCCCCCCCCCACAACGTTTTCAGATCTATTTTTCTTCCACTCACGCCAATTAAAAACCAACGCCATCGGGTAGTCCTATAACGTTTGCGTGGGGGTCGCATAACCCCGAGAGTGTGACCCCCGTCGAGCGTCGCGCAACACGGGAGCATCTATCTCGCGTCTGCCTGACAAAACGATCTGTAATTGACGCATGATCCAGGTCTGAGCTGCCTTTTATTTAGATACCGGCACAAATGAGGCGTGACGAATGCGGGTATAAATAGCTCTGCAGCACATATCAATGACGTAGTACTCAAAACCTAACACCGCGGGAATCTCGCCCCCGTCGTCTGGAGTTGTCTAATAGTCTAATGGTTCTATCAAAGAAGCTGCTCGGGATGACAGACTTAAATAGACAGACTTTTGTGATTGTTTTTTCAAGGGACGGCGTTTATTCAACGAAATTGTATTTGTCTTGGCAGATTATTACAAAAATGTTTAAATTGCTATCAGTTAAAATAAGTTAAAATAACGTGGCTAAGATATTTAAGTTAGATTAAATATATTGATGGAATAGACTAAAGGATAAGATTTATTGATCTAAAATTAATGACGATGCAACTTGATTGCACTGAAACCTTCATCATAAGAACAAGACTTGCTGCATATATTAAACAATACAACTCAAAAAGATCAAGCTTTTTTTAAAAAAAAATAATAATAAAAATTAAAATTAAAATTAAAATAAAATAAAAAAGCTGGCATAAGATTCTAATTTTTTTAAAAATAAATCTTTTTACACTGTCGTGTGTTGTTGATTCCAAGATTAAATTCAAAGTTTCCAAGTTTAAGTTCATAGTTTCCAAGATTAAATTCTAAGTTTCCAAGATTAAATTCAAAGTTTCCAAGATTGAGTTCAAAGTTTCCAAGATTAAGTTCAAAGTTTCCAAGATTAAATTCAAAGTTTCCAAGATTAAATTCAAAGTTTCCAAGATTAAATTTAAAGTTTCCAAGATTAAGTTGAAAGTTTGCAAGATTAAATTCAAAGTTTCCAAGATTGAGTTCAAAGTTTCCAAGATTAAATTCAAAGTTTCCAAGATAAAATTCAAAGTTTCCAAGATTAAATTCAAAGTTTCCAAGATAAAATTCATAGTTTCCAAGATTAAGTTCAAAGTTTCCAAGTTTAAGTTCAAATTGTCAATGATTAAGTTCCAAGTTGATAAATCTCTTGAGGTCTGAGACTATACATCTGGACGTCAGACTCGGCTAAGCGGGAATGTGGTCGTGTATATGAGAATGTTAGAGATAAAGAAATAACCATTGACGTTTGGGTTACTGGTTACATGCCTCAACACGGATTTATGGCTATGTTGTGTGGTGGCGTAGCTACGTTTTGTTTCGCCCCAAGGAGAACCAAGATTTCTTCCCCACTTTGATGTAAAACTCTGCGTCATGTCAAGCCCCCGGCCCCCCACACACACTCACACACAGTATTTTAAATAAAATTTGGGGTGCCACGATCCTAACTGCTTACCTTTAGGTTACGATGTGACGTCATAATGCCAGACAATGATCTGTAACGAGCCAGCCCACGAGGGCCGTTGAGAGTCAACGTCTGCTCACCAGCAGAGCGGCCATGCGTGATTAGCCATCGATGATGGATGGCCGGGGAAACTACGTCCATCGTTGTTGGTCAGTGTTGGTCAGTGCTGACTACTGTGTCCTATTTTTGGTGGTTTTTCCTTGCATGGATATCCTGCAGCTTTGGTCAATAATCAAACAAGTTCCTCTGATGATCAAAATTTCTTGTTGTTTTTTTCTTTAACTTTGATTCAATGGGTTAAAAATAAAATTTAACCGTTTATAATAAACAAAATGACAAGAGAACAACGGATTTTCCCCAGCATTAAACCAATTCTAATTACCTAGGGTAATTAAAAAACTCTGAAGAACAAAATAAAAAAATGACGGAATAATTTTAATTGGATGACAAGAACAACAACCGATGGAAACAAAAGTCGTGTTCACATGTGTGTCGGAATTGATGAGGAGATTAATACTAAACCATTAGATTACACAAACATGGCTTCAAGTAATCAAGCTTCCAAAGACACCTTTTAATAAATAATTATGGAAGCTAAAGACAAATACTTGACCACGTTTGAAAATATAAAATTAATTGTCTAATCTTTGGGGTTTTCACACTCTTTTTCTTTTTTTTCCCCTCATACACGCCTCGTCAAAGATCAGTGAATAAATCTTTATGAGCTCCGTCTTCATCAGATTTTATTTTTTTTTACTGAAGACGAGATTCTGCACGAGCAATTAATGGCGCGGTTGAAACGTATAACTTTCAGCGTCAACAAATAAACAAACAGATCAGCATACGCCGAACAAACCTATCCATGAACACAAACACAAACCCTGTCAATAAACACAAACAAGCATCTCTTGTTTTGATGGCTTTCATTTCTACCTGGCCCGTTGCATCAGCCATCAGCCGAGTTTCGCCGAATCAACAGACGAGCCGGCCCAGATCAGCTCTCAATTAGGAATAATTAATGTTGACTTTCTATGTCAGGACTTGGGGAAATTTTCTCTTCAAACTTTTCCCCGTAAACAGTTGGTGTAGGATAGGGGGGGCGGTGGTGAAAAATGGGGGGGGGGATGGCGGAACACTTTTGAGTCGTCTGAAAATGTGTATGTTGTGGAAAGGGGGTGGCAAAAAATGTTGACTCGCCCCTGACGGTGCTAACTCAGGTTTAAAATAGTAACATCTTGGTATTGCTCTCTCTCTCTCTCTCTCTCTCGCTATCTATCTCTCTCTCTCTCAATCTGTTTCTCTCTTTCTCTAAGTGTTTTTGTCTGTGTATATTTGTGTATGTTCTTATGGATTTCGGGAATTTTATTTTGGTTTCATATGGAGTTTTAATTTTTACATTATTCATTTGGGCATTATGTCTGGCTTCTTTGCACGCACCAGCTCTTGTGTTATGATATACAGAGAGAGCCCTAGAGTCAAGCAGTCAGCTAGCGATGAAGGGTGTTATACATATAGGCCTACACGATTCGATGCATTCAAACTAACTATATAATATCTTAAATCCTACTAAACGATTTTGAAGAAGTTACAATTTAAAATTATTTTTGATGAGATATTTCGGCCACAACGATAGAGTCACATACTCACATTTCTCTCTTGCGTCTTCCGGTCTATGACGAGCAGAGAGACTCCCCTCCCCCCCCCTTTTTTTTTCCCCAGCTGTCTGCCTGTCTTCCATCACTGACCAGTGGTCATCCGACTCACTCATCTCTGAAGATCTGCAGGCCCGCATAACAGCCATCCTACCGACACGAGGTCTCTACTTGAGTCACGTGACGAAGTTTCCCTTGGCGCACGTCAATCATTTCTCCCCTCAAAGATTCGATTATGTAGCGAATGTTGATTTTTGGAATCAAACTCAATGGCACTATTTATAGTTGGTTGTAACACTATTTATGGTTTGCGCCGAGTAGAAGAAATGGCGTCCATAATTTATAGAGGATGTCAGTCACGAGTGGTCACACAACACAACAGCTTCCGGTCGATGGCTTTTTATAGATACTTCGCCAATACTAAATCTTTAAATTACATAGTTACTCAGATTTCATACATGTAATTTTGTGAAACAATGAACTTGTTTACTGTCATACTGACAATATATTCGAGGATATTATCCCAACAGACGAGACGAGAGCGAGGGTTTCGTGCCGTGGTAGACACTGCGAGGAAAGGGCTCTCTAACACATCCAGTAGAACAACACTGCGGAATACATCAGGACTGTACTGGCGACGATATCCGCATGGGGCTGAGAAAATAAGGGGGGGGGGTGGGTGACGTTGACAAGGGTGTAAATAGGGTGGGGGGCATATGATAGACGGGTTGAGTTTCAAGATTCGATACAGGGGCGGAGATACCAGGAGGGGGGTTAAAGCATAGTGGTGGATGAAGGTATGGCTGAGTAGTGGCACCATCTCTATGATAAGTCAGGCAAACGACTTTGTTAGTTCATTTGGTGATAAACTTCATTGGACAAACATCAACAATAATCATAGAACAGTAATACACTTTGATATAGTTCACTTAAAGTCTTCATTGAGCTTATCCTTCTCACACTCCAATCGAAACAACGAATCCAAACAGCCAATCCAATCATCTAATCGAAATAACGAATCAAATCAACCAATCAGATCAAATGTTTTCTAACTAGACTTATACAGAGACTCACTCCCTCCCCCTCAATGAAAAGACCGTGGCTGTCAGCCATGACAAGACGGTGGTTGTCAGCCATGACAAGACGGTGGCTTTCAGCCATGACAAGACGGTGGCTGTCAGCCATGACAAGACGGTGGTTGTCAGCCATGACAAGACGGTGGTTGTCAGCCATTACAAGACGGTGGTTGTCAGCCATGACAAGACGTGGTTGTCAGCCATTACAAGACGGTGGTTGTCAGCCATGACAAGACGGTGGTTGTCAGCCATGACAAGACGGTGGTTGTCAGCCATGACAAGACGGTGGTTGTCAGCCATGACAAGACGGTGGTTGTCAGCCATGACAAGACGGTGGTTGTCAGCCATGACAAGACGGTGGTTGTCAGCCATGACAAGACGGTGGTTGTCAGCCATGACAAGACGGTGGTTGTCAGCCATGACAAGACGGTTGCTGTCAGCCATGACAAGACGGTGGTTGTCAGCCATGACAAGACGGTGGTTGTCAGCCATGACAAGACGGTGGTTGTCAGCAGCATGTGTAGTAAATGTTCCCGCCGGAACAGATAGACGAGTTATTTAGGTCACAGTCGTGAGGCAGACGTCGTGCAGTAGACACTGGACACATCAGCCGGACACAGGGTCATGGTGTGTGTCCGCATACCTGACACTTATCACATGTGACTGTATACCCGACACTTATCACATGTGTCCGCACACCCTACACTTATCACATGTAAACCTGTACCTACCTCTCACATCCCTGCCTCTAATTATGCGCGTGTCTCCCATAAGTATATACCCTCCCAACATGGGACTACCTCTCTACCAGTTTAAATTCCTCCCATGAGTTTCCCTCCCTCCATTCTACCTCCTCATCCGTCCCGACCATACGTTCTTAACCTGTGTGTACCTCCTTCGCATACTCTCGATATTTATTTTTTAAAATTCTTTATCTCATTAAAGCTCTTTCTCGGCTCCCTGGGATGTTAACGAAGATTTTGAGGCTAAGGCGAGGGCATAAATCTGAACATTGTAACTCACTTTCCCCCGGGGTAAGGAAAGATTCCACTAGGCTTTCGTGGGGAGAATTTTTTCCTTCATTTTTTTAAAAGTTGTGGATCTTGACAAAACAGGCGGGATGAGAGGGTGGGGGGAGGTGGAGAAATCTGAAATCTCTCGTTGGCACGGGTACTCGCTAATTGGCTCGGACGCTGACAATTGTGCGTGTGGCAGTGTGGACGGATAGAGAGATGATGGGGGGGCGGTCAGAGTCTTGGGAAAATCGAAAGAAGCTGTGAGCGGGGGAGGGGGGTGTAGGGGTTGGGGTATTTAGAGTTTATGCATTAAATATAGCGAGATAGAGTGTAGTGGGGGGGGGGTAAGAGTATTGAGGTCAATAGTAGATAAAGTGTGTGCAAGTGCACTAGGGCAATTGCTAGATGTAGTGTGTGTAAAGACACTAGGGCAATTGTTAGATGTAGTGTGTGTAAAGACACTAGGGCAATTGTTAGATGTAGTGTGTGTAAGGGCACTAGGGCAATTGTTAGATGTAGTGTGTGTAAGGGCACTAGGGCAATTGTTAGATGTAGTGTGTGTAAGGGCACTAACATGGCACCCAAAACATAGACTGTTTCTAACATGGTCGCCAAGCATAGCCCACCTTAGACAGAAGGCCCCAACTTTAGGTAATGCAGTGCCCTAACAATGAACATGAAATCTTCACTCGTCTCCTGGCTAAAGTAATGACGTGACCATTTCATCGAATTGACAGCCAACCCGCGTGACATGGCTACGCAATTTAACAACACCACCTCAAAAACCAACATCCCTGGCACCCATGTCAGTGACAGCCCACACGTGACTGTGACAGCTACAAACGTGACAGAGCCATCTTTGACATCCCGTCCTAAGACAGTTATATCGACTGATTTATATTTTATACATTCCGCGCCAAACGTTCACCACTTTGTGAGCACGTCTAAAACCCTCGTGCAGCGCTCAGATATAATACCGTGTCTCGGGGTCTCGGCAACAAATGTGCCGTCAAGGAATTAGAGAAAAGAACTCGGCTCAGGTGCTCCATCTTCTTCCCGCTATTTGTCTCCCTTGGATCCCCAATCAATTTCCTTTCATTTTAACTGTCACGATTTAAAAAAAAGGGGGGGGGGAGATGCGGTAAGGAAGACTTGATTTGAGGGTTGGGCGGGTATGGACAGAAAAGTGTTTCACTCTATCCGACAACATCCTTGAACAAAGGGTGAAAGGGGATTTGTATGTATAACTCCCGAGGCGAGAGCAAGGGGGGGGGGCAGTGGTGGGATTTGCTGATTGATAACGGCACCTGAAAGAGAGCATTTAGATTGAAATATCGAAGTGTCCAGACTGCTGGCACGCGACAGTGTCATAGCGCGCGCCGCGTGAAAAAGAGAAGATAAGAGGCGATCTCCCTACCCGACGGTAAGATTTTTCTCTTTTTCAGTCTTCCCGAGGACACAAGTGATCCATCTGCTGTAGGTGTGATATGTTAAGCTGGATCTATTGAGGATTGAGGAATCGATCCCGAGAGGATATAAACAAGTCGCTTAGATACAAAAATACTCTCAAGTGACCCAAGCCGACGCGATATTTCAACGCACTTAGCCCCAATGGGCTCTCGGGGCATTAATGCTCTAATCAGAGCGATTAAGAGCGTAAGTGATTTCATTACGGTATTCTCTGTCGTTAAAATGCCTCACTTTGATTCACTTACCGCGCTGTCCGATACCACGAGCAAACAGCGTTAAGTGGCCCGCTGGACCGATGATCGTTTGCCCTCCAGCTGAGAGTGGCAGGATCGATACCTTTATGAGATTAGTTTTGTGATGGGGTATTGACCTTAGTGTCAGGTAGGTGGACCAGGTGTGGGGTATTGACCTGTCAGGCAGTGGACCAGGAGTGGGGTATTGACAATAGTGTCAGGTAGGTGGACCAGGAGTGGGGTATTGACCATAGTGTCATGTAGGAGGACCAGGAGTGGGGTATTGACCATAGTGTCAGGTAGGTGGACCAGGGGTGGGGTATTGACCCTAGTGTCAGGTAGGTGGACCAGGAGTGGGGTATTGACCATCGTGTCAGGTAGGTGGACCAGGAGTGGGGTATTGACCATAGTGTCAGGTAGGTGGACCAGGAGTGGGGTATTGACCATAGTGTCAGGTAGGTGGACAAGGAGTGGGGTATTGACCATAGTGTCAGGTAGGTGGACCAGGAGTGGGGTATTGACCTGTATGGCGTGTTTGGGTATCGAGGGTAAAAAATACATTTTCAGACTGAATTTGTTCAAAGATTCAATTTTTGAGAACCATTGCTTTGTTAAGTTTTCCTGCATTTAAAGAGACCCCGCCCTTAAGCACTTTGCGAACAACCGCTATGTACACAACCTGACATATTTTAATCAACTGCACCAGATTAAATCCCGGCACAACGCTCCCTCTTTTGAAACAACTTATAGCCCTCGCTGCACGCTCGGCTGATTCAACAAAAAACAACAACCTAGCGAGCTCTCGTTTTGCTCCTCCTTCACCAAGAGCCCAAACATGTGCGCTCAATCTCAGGGGCGAAGTCCCAGGTGGGTCACACTACTTCTTGAGGATAAACTCACTCGGGTTGAATGGCAGTACCTGTACTGCTATGTGTGAAGAAATGATACGGCCTCGTGCCCTATTGTTCCTTACCTGTCGGTGCACATAGGCCGTCGGGGGCCCGACGCGCGAGTCGCCGGCGGTTCTGTGTTGACATCTCATCTGAGCCGCGTCCATGGCCTCACGAGTGATTTTGTTTTTTAAGCAGCAGCAGACACGTGGCGGGAATTAATGGACCAATCGGCTTACAATGCATGGGCAACACAAGACTCGAACATTCAACTCTATCTAATCCTGAACTCTCTCTCTCTCTGTCTCGTCTCTCTCTCTCCCTCTCTCTCTTCTTCTGTCTCGGTCTCTCTATCTCTCTCTCTCGGTCGCCCTCTCTCTCTCTCTCTTTCACACGTCCTCTGTCTTTCCCTCCCTCTTTCTCTCCCTCCATCTCTCTCTTCGCATTTATCTCTTCGCTCTGTCTATCTCTCCCTCCATATCTCTCCTCACTCTATTTCTCGTCACCCCTCTCCACTTCTGTTTCTCTCTCTCTCTCTCTCTCTCTCTCTCTCTCTCTCTCTCTCTCTCTCTCTCTCTCTCTTTCTCTCTCTCTCTCTCTCTTTCTCTCTCTCTCTCTTTCTCTCTCTCTCTCTCTCTCTCTCTCTTTCTCTCTTTCTCTCTCTCTCTCTCTCTCTCAGTCGATCTGATTCTCTAATATCCCTCTTTTTTCCCTTGTCTCACTCTCTCTCTCTCGCTCTTATTATCTTTTTCTCCTAATTTCTCATTTCAGCCTCTCTTTTCCGTTCGCTCTCACACTCCCCCTCTCCATCTCTCTCAATCTCTGTCACACTTTCTCTATCTCTCTCTCTATCTATCTGTCTCCCACTTTCTCTCTCTTTGCTACTAGTTACTAACAATGGTGTAGCCAGTTTCTGACCTCGCTATTACACATTGAAATTGATGTTAATTGGTTAGATATTACATTCCTGAACTCCTGCTGTCAGGCTTTACTTGAGTCTCTATTTGCAGCACCAATTGTCTGTTGAACTCAAAGAAAATGTCTTTGGGTGATAGCATCTTGCAGGGGTCCCCTCCTTCATTAGCAGCCACCCAGGGGCTTGTCCTGGGGTCCACCCGGTGGCCAAGATCATCTACCTGACGCCGGTCATGTTTGAAGTAGCGATAACCCCACGCTGGCCGGACAATCGGTGACCACATGATCAGAGTGGTCGCCGCCACTGCGACAAGACCCGCGAGAGCGCCCGTTAGATGGTGCAACGATGGCTGGGAGCACCAAATTTACTCAACACGAGTCCATCACATCACGAAGGTTTAACGAGGGCTGATTATAAGTCGACACCCCACATCAAGGCATTAAAAAAGTGGTGACGATTCATGTTCCTATTTGTCGTTTTTAACAAGAGGCGCCCCGCCACCCCCACTCATACACACGCTCATTTTGTATTTGCCCCTACGCCCTCATCCCTTTGCTTGGACCCCCTTCGCCTTCACCGCCACACACAAACACGCTATTGGTGTGTAATTACGCCCTCACAACCCATACACAAAAAAACCCACCCACCCTTACATGTTCTCTGTATAATACAGGATGTGGCATGGTAAATAAAATGTAATCTCAACTATAAAATCGGATAACCATATTGTTAGAATTAACTGGTAATTTTTTGTTATAGTAAAGTACATGTCTTTTAACATTGGGATAACTCATTAAGTTAATCTTAAAATTAAACAACCCGTAAAAACAAAGTTTTGACAATAAATCCCTTATTTCTGAGACATATTAAAATTATTGATTATGTTCATTATAATACGCACCGCACTGCGCGACAGGAAAATATTAAAAAGGATGTTCATTATAATACGCACAAAAATGTACATGTTACATAGAGATAAAGTAAAAATTCATTAATTTAATTACAGTACATTCGATCGATCTGAAATTTTGATACAATGCATTGTTAGGTGATACAAGTATGTGCAAAAATTTCAGCTCGATAGCATCACGGAAAGTGGGTCATTTTTTACTTATGTTTTACTGCGGGACCACGACAGAGAGAGAGAGAGAGAGAGAGAGAGAGAGAGAGAGAGAGAGAGAGAGAGAGAGAGAGAGAGAGAGAGAGAGAGAGAGAGAAAGAGAGATGACGATAAGACGGCGAAGTTAATATAAGGGATTTAAAAACATTTCCATTCTTTCCATTTTCATTTTTATAGTCAGAGATCAGTTTTTGTTGGCTTAACTCTAAATCTCGTTAAATCCAAGGTTAATGTCCGAGTTATATGGGCTTCCACCCATTGGTCAATGTCCGAGTTATCTGGGCCCCATCCCACGGTCAATCTCCGAGTTATCTGGGCCCTCACCCAACTTCCAAGTTATCTGGGCTTCCACCCATTGGTTAATATCCAAGTTATCTGGGCCACCCCCCCAAATCCTATGAATGACGTCATGTTATGCCCATTATCTTCTTAGTGCCTAAGCCATTAGTCTATCCCCCACCCCACCCCAAAACACACGCACTTGCAAACTGCTAACATATCCTCCACAAAAAATTTCGGCCTGTTAAGTTCGTCTCTCGCGATATAAGCGACCTGTGACCTAAAGAGTACTTTTTGTGTGTGATCCATACATTGAAAATCAACCGAAAATCAATCCCCACCCACACACCACCCCTCCATGTTTATCTCACCTCGGGCTTATAATTCGTTTAAAGCCCGTCCCCTGCACACCCCCTCCCCCCGGCGCACGTACGCCATAGTAACGGTGAAACCATTAAACTTTAACGATGACACACGCGGTCGGATATTTAGTTCCAAAACAAAGACTCAGGAGAGGGTGACTCTATAGATGTGACCCCTAGCCCGAGGGGATGCCGAGGTTTATCTAACGATTTCCGGTATTAGCTCACGGTTTAGAATACAGCGCTCGTCAATTTTTTTGTTCAAACCGGAGGCGCAATCTGTCGGGTGATCCGTGTTTGAAAAGCGGCGCAAGAACACTGACAAAGTTGTGGCGTTGTCACTTAAGCTGTTTATTATTTTGTTTCCTGATCATTTTAAAACGGATCTCGCTCTATGTAAACTCTCTCGTTAAAACAGTATGTAAATCAAAGGTTCTCAATATGCGTGTTCTTGACTGGCTTCCGTGGTCATGTTACCAAATATTATTATTACAAAATAAATATTTGTAAATATGAACGTACAGTATAAAAATTTATTTATTTGTGTGTATTATATATTTATACAATAAATGAATAATAACCTTGAATAAAATTAGTGTGTTAAGTGTCATTTTAAGTGATATAAATTTCCATTAAAGAAATGAAGGATGGGCACTTTAACAAGTCATAATGGTCTTTCGTAATTTAGTCCATGTATCACTTAATGACCGAATTCATAATTTGAAACATCCAGATTTTTGTTTTTCAATTCTACGCGTTTATTATTATTATTTTGTTTAATATTAAAAATAAATTAAGAAACGCAAGAAAGCCGTTTTAAGATCCATTCACCATTTCCAGCACTCGGCTTGCGGCTCGTGTATTGACGTACTTAATTATGTTTGCTCAGCTCGAGACAGCACGAGAAAGTCATTTCACACCGCCAGTCTGTTTGGTGGCTGCATTTCTAGTCAAGAGAACTTCCATTAATATTTTTGAAGTATTGGTCGGGGCGTGGAGTGGGTGGAACGGGGGGGGGTGGTATATGATAGGGGCTGTAAGGTACAGTGGAGTCAGTGTATTCAGTAATAAGGTATGGTCGGGGAACGGGGGGGGGGCGAAGTATGGATTGGGGGAGGGGTTCTGTGTGGGGGGTGGGATATATGATAGGGGCTGTAAGGTACAGTGGAGTCAGTGTATTCAGTAATAAGGTATGGTCGGGGAACGGGGGGGGGCGAAGTATGGATTGGGGGAGGGGGTTCTGTGTGGTGGTGGGGGTGTGTCTTTCTCTGTCAATCTCAAAGATCCACACATTATGGTGAGCGCAGCTAGATTTTCTTCTCGCGTGCTTTTAAATTGTTTTGTAATCAGCTTAACTTCGGAGACCATCTTTAAGTAACGAGTGGTTGGGGAAATGTGTTTAATTCACCGGATGGACGAGCACACCTCCATTAGATGTTTACATGGAAAGTTTCTTCCACTGATATTTTGCTGTCAAGCGTGGCGGTTTGTTCTATAGCCTGGCACAAATCTGGGGAGGGGGAGGGAAATTGCAGCAGCTGGAAATGTGACAAGAATTATTTCTTGATTTAAAGTCTTGACGAATTCTAATTCGATTAAAGCCAGCGGCTCTAAGAACGGACACAAATAGCAGGACGAAAAAAAAAGAAAACAACGCGAATGATCGTCGGGGGGGGGGCGCCGACGCAAGGTTTGTTGGTCTCGAGACATGCGCATTGTGGTTGTTGTTACCTGCCCCCCCCCATCCTGTACCACCCACGCTTGCCAACCATAAACTGTGATTGGTCAACCACAAGCGAGGATCATTCGTCATGCTCATTTGCTGGCGTCTTGTGCTTGTCCTAATTTCTGGTTAATTAAATATATAGACTAATAGAGACACGGACACATGAAACGCAAACATTATTGTTTCTTACTTTCCACAATTTTTAACATGTTTATCTCATTTTCAAAATCAATCAATATGGTAATAAAGTGCATGTTCCTTCTTACGCAGACAGTCAACTTGTTCTGTAATTAAAGTGGTAGCATTGTTTCAATTGAATTGTTCTTTAACTAAAAGTGGTAGCTATGTTTAAATTGAATTGTTCTATGCCGCTTGAAAACCTTGAAGCCAGCAACTGTCCCAGATGGCGTTATTCTCATACCATCTTTACAGCGTTGGCTCATGGCACTCTCATAAACTCGGGCGTTTACATCGAATTCGGCGAGGGGGCCGTAGCGACCGCAGTGCCCCTGGGCGGCGCATCCCCTCACAAAGCCACATGCAGGCTCCCCTGAATAGTTGGGGTATTATTTTCAAAGGCGATTCGGACCCTCGCGATTTTTTAATGAACTCACTCGTGCATTCGTTAAATCTCCGTCACAGCAGCGAGGGCAAATTGATCGCTTCAACAGCCAGGAAACGACCACGAGAGAGAGAGAGAAAGAGAGAGAGAGAGCGAGAGAGAGAGAGAGAGATGGGAGGACCGCAAGGGGTGAAGGGGAGTGGGCGAACCCCAGGTTGAGAGATGATTAGTTTCGTTAAGGAAATTCGAACGTTTGATTTTTACCCCCGGTGGGTTAAAAAGTCACACCGGAACCAGACCTGTTTGTGTGTGTGTGGGGGGGGGGTAAGTTCGAGAGGGCGGGGTCGGTGCTGTTCTCGCTTTTAACCAGATGAGTCGGGGGTCGGACGTCTATTGGTTTTGTTGACTCCAACCCTCCCCAGTCCCACACCAGTCCCACCCCTGTCCCACCCCAGTCCCACCCCAGTCCCACCCCAGTCCCACCCCAGTCCCACCCCAGTCCCACCCCAGTCCCACCCCAGTCCCACCCCAGTCCCACCCCTCTAAAATTGTTTCCTTTGCAAATATGCTAATATGCCGCATACTATTATATGTTTAATATAAATGCAATGACTGTCTTAAATTGCCCCTCACACCCCTGGCTTACAATGTCCCAGGGACCCATTCGATGATATTTGGAAAGATCTGGAATGTCTGACACAACCAGCTGGACACGAGTGAGCCAACTGGTCACCAATTTTCGGCAAATCTATTGGGGGAGGGGGTGAGTGTGGTATAGATATCACTGGACGCCTTTAATAAGGACATCAACAGAGGAGTTCCCCTGTCAACCATACCGGACATTGCGTCATCAAAGGCAACTGTCACAAATTGCATGGAAAAGTTATGTTGGGGAGGGGGCTAACATGGACAGAGTCTGTCACAGACCCAGCAAGAGATCAGCTAATTAGACGGAAGTGGGCATGTTTGGGGGGGGGGTGACATACTTTCAAATATACCAACACCAGGCACTGGGCTCACTGTGATCTTCAACAGCCGTTAGATGGCAAGGGGTTGGGGGGTCAACAGATGCTTGGATTGGGTGGTGGGGCGGGGGAATTGGGGGGGGGGAGTCCCTCAGTGGGGATAAGTGGGTTTAAAAAAAACATGTACTGGACACGCAAACTAAGTCACGTCAAGAGGTTAGCCGGTACGTTTGTTGAATGCATGCCACTGAGAACGATTGTTGAATACCATTGAGAACGATTGTTGAATGCCATTGAGAACGATTGTTGAATGCCACTGAGAACGATTGTTGAATGCCACTGAGAACGATTGTTGTATGCCACTGAGAACGATTGTTGTATGCTACTGAGAACGATTGTTGTATGCCACTGAGAACGATTGTTGTATGCCACTGAGAACGATTGTTGTATGCTACTGAGAACGATTGTTGTAAGCCATTGAGAACGATTGTTGTATGCCATTGATGTGTCGTTGTGACAACACTGATTGAATTCCTCCAGACAACTTTTATGTTGTATTTCATCAAGACTGGTATGTTAAAATATGCAATCAAGATGTTGTGTCTTGTCAATAGCTACACGAATCTCTCTATATATAAGCCGCATTTGTTGTCTGTCTGTTCCCTAATAACTCAAGATCCAGACCACCAAATAACGTGAAATTTGGTACACGTACACAAAATTATACCGGAAAGGTTATTAAACAGGTTTCGTTCCTTATATGTAAGATACTGGGGCCCGGGGGCCCAAAATGTAGTTTTTCCCTATATGAGCTATATAAAATAAAAATTATTGAAAATTAAGACGTAAAATAATGACGCAAATTAATAAACATTTTGGTGTCGAGATTAACAAGAAGGCGACTATCGCCATAAAATAATTTTTTTTGTTGTTGTTGTTTTGTTGTTGTTGCTTTGTTGTTGTTGTAGTTGTTGTTGTAGTTGTTGTTTTGTTGTTGATGTTTTTGTTTTTGTTGTTGTTGCTGTTGTTGTTTTTGTTGTTGTTGCTGCTTTTGTGTTGTTTTTGCTGTTGTTGTTGTTGTCCACATCCCTTGCCCTGCGACGACAATGTCCTTCATGTTGTTGTTGCTTTGTTGTTGTTGCTGTTGTATTTGTTGTTTTGTTGTTGTTGCTTTGTTGTTGTTGCTGTTGTTGTTGTAGTTGTTGTTTTGTTGTTGTTGTTGTAGTTGTTGTTTTGTTGTTGTTTTTGTTGTTGTTTTGTTTTTGTTGTTTTGTTGTTTTTGTTGTTTTTGTTGTTGTTTTGTTTTTGTTGTTTTTTGTTGTTTTTGTTTTGTTGCTGTTGTTGTTAAACCCGGGCGGGAGCCGGGTACTTGCCCCTAGTATTCCATATAGCGTTATGATATGACCGTGAATGACATCAGAGGAAAAAGACACTACTATTCTTCTACATGCAGTCACCATTTTCTATCTGAGACCAATATTTGAAAGTCTTCAAATTTTCCTTAGGCCTTGTGTGACGTCATATTTTTAAAAGTTTGCTTTCATCAAGTCAAACACGAGCAGGCACTTGTCCAACGAGCGATCTGCCCACGAAGTGGCCGAGGCTGTAGGGCGAGGGCTCCCCACCGTTATCAGGTAAAGTGAACATCACTGCATGCACACAATGTTCCAGGCCGACCCCGACATCGTCAATCCTCCGTGACACTCAGGTGTCAAAACACAGCAACACTGTCCACTAATTGGCTTAACACCCTCCTCCCCCCTCCGGGGTCAAACGACTCGTCAAACTAACATTGCATAACCTGCTCGTGTGAGCCCTCGCGTGAAGCCTCGGTTATTAAACGTTGAGGTGAGCATCTTACTGTTCTTGTTTTCACAACACAGACCACTCGTCGGAGTGACATATGGGGGCCCGGGGCGAGGGGGGCAACTAGTTGTGACCGATGAACGGGGCGGTGAAGCTGAAGCCAACGAGCTCTTGTCGAGGGCGTCTGAAGTAGATGTGGAAGAAAGTGGAAGCTTTGTTTTAATGGAGGGGCCCAGGGCCCCCCGCGGTGTTCGTGTCAACACGCCAGGTACCACCGCGTGGAAATCTTGAGTGTGGAATCTGCGAGTCGAATAGCATTTTACTGATATGGTAATACCTTGGTGCTCTCGTATTAGACCGAGGGTTCTCAAGCTAGACAGAGGGGGTCCACGTCGTAAGAGCGCCATGGAACCGTTATTAATTGTACAACTGCCAGAACCAACATGAACAACAAAACGCTGCGGTAGTCTATGAATGGTTCTGTTATTGAACCGTCTACCCCCGACGGTCACGGGTCATTGTGACATGTCCATGTGCTGACCACTTGATGTTTAAGGCAGTTCAAGCGAAGTATGACACCGGTGTTGTTCATTGGTGAATTTCGACCGTATATGTCTACACAACTTTATCGGAAAAGTCCGTAACGCGTGCTCAAAGTGTATAACCACTGGCGATTGACGCTTCATCTGTAGTATAGATTCTATATTATATTGTCTTACGAGGCCATATGCTACTGTGTGCTTCTCTTAATATCGTTTGTTTCAGTTGGTACGAGCCTTCATTATAATGTAATGGATACAACCGCAATAGAAATAAGCCTTATTGTTATCATTTATTGTTTGTCACTATTTGTACTATTTATTGATTTTATTGCTATTATTGTTATTATTATTACTGAAAGGGTTCAGCCTATCAATAATAAGACAGACAGAAATAAATATTAAGTGCAAAGCGTGTCACGTGGTCCACACTAATTATCATATTTAAGCTAGCGCTAAAAAGCTTTGGAAAACGAATCCATGTTTTTAATTTTCAAATCACCAACGTATCTTGCAGTCCCACATCACACCCCCGGACCCTGTTACTATTGTCAACCAATTCTCTACTAACATGAAATTGTTACATTTATTCCAAAACGTATTTTTTGTCAGCAAGAATCTAGATTTAGGCTGTTTATCTGGTTTCAATTAGAACACAAATTTGGCTTTTTAAATTTTTTAAAAATTATTATTATTTTTTTTTAAAAATCAGATCACAAATTTGTTTGTAAATTAGATCAATAGTTTATTTTTAAATTAGATCAATAGTTTGTTTCTAAATTAGATCAAAAGTTTATTTGTAAATTAGATCAATAGTTTGTTTGTAAATTATATCACTACTTTGGTTTTGAATTCTTTTCACCCTTTCAAGTATGTATCGCATCAATTATCTCACAACGTAAATATGCAAACACGAATCTCTCTTTATTTAAAACTTAACCCTTTCGTTACCAATATTCGTTACGTTATTTCCTCTAAAGAAGTATTGACTAGAATTGAATTCTTGCAAACAATTTTTTCGCGCATACACATAATCAAACTTATCATTGAATGGAAATGGGTCATAAGTATGGTTACATTGATATAATATATATTTAATGTAGAAATCAAACATTTAAATTCTTTAGAAAGCGTATAAGTCATGCAGTAAACCCATGTTTTAGTCATGCAGTAAATTAGTAAACCCATGTTTTAGTCATGCAGTAAACCCATGTTTTAGACATGCAGTAAACCCATGTTTTAGACATGCAGTAAACCCATGTTTTAGACATACTGCAAACCCATGTTTTAGACATAATGCCAACCAATGTTTTATTATAGTCCAACTTACACAGCATCGTCCAATAGTTTACGTTTAAAACAACAAAACAACAATGTAACTTTCACTATTCAACTACTCGTGTAGATTGGCGTTTAACTAACTCATCGACTCATTGATTTCATTACATCGCAAATCTTGTGATTTTCATCCAGCTGCAGAAAACATTCTGACCTCGCTTCCCCTTCCCGATATATCGCTGCTCGAGAAGACGAGTCAGCCTCTTATAAAAGGGGGAGGGGGGAGGGGGCCACTTGAATCCGCCATGAGTAAAAGGACGAGGTTATAACTGGTTCCCACACCGTCCATCTACCACGTCTAGAGGACACTTGGGCCGGCACACTGTGACATAATGGTCAACACCTGGTCCAGTGAGATAGGGGGAGGAGGAAGGATTGGTCGAATATGACCACCACGGGATAGGGCCCGGGAAGGCTGGGGGGGACGTGTCATTCGATGGCATTCATGAGTAAATGCCCCTCTATATATCCACACCAGCTTAATGTGTCATTACATGGCATTCATGAGTAAATGCCCCTCTATATGTCCACACCAGCTTCATGTGTCATTACATGACATGCATGAGTAAATGCCCCTCAATATGTCCATAGAAGCTTCATGTGTCATTACATGACATTCATGAGTAAATGCCCCTCTATATATCCACACCAGCTTCATGTGTCATTACATGACATGCATGAGTAAATGCCCCTCAATATGTCCATAGAAGCTTCATGTGTCATTACATGACATTCATGAGTAAATGCCCCTCTATATGTCCACACCAGCTTCATGTGTTAGATACAAGTGTCAGCGATTCAATGACTTGGGCCAGTGCATCGGTTCTCACAATGGAAGTGTTAACCCCTCTAATTACTATTTGGCTCCAGAGTTTCTGTCCCTTGCGCCCGTGTGATGGGGTATTTTAAAATAACATAAGTTTAAAAAAGAAGATCTTCGAATTCATTTTTACTTTCTCGCATACTTAGCATTGGAGGAAGTTTTGCAATAGTTTTAAAAAAAGATCAAAATCGAGATTGTGACACATCTCGACGTTTTACACCTTCCTGAGGCGCAAATACCCAGTTTTGCTATCCTGTCTGTCTGTGTGTGTGTCTGTGTGTGTGTGTGTGTGTGTATCTGTGTTAAAACGATAGCTCGAGTACCATTTCAGTTAGTTGCACGAAATTTCATATATATAAGTAGTCGATCCTAAACGTTTTTTTCTATCAACTTTATAGCGATTTCCGGTAACCGGACTTACCCCGACTCCACTGTATGTGCCATCACAAACCTTACTGTTATTTTCGAACGTACCAGAAAGTTAAGGGGAGCTCACCCCCGCTTTGATAGCCTTCTAACTATGAATTATGACATTAATTATTAATTATTTATAATACTGTACTTAGTTCTTAATGAAAAGAAATCAATTTTGGACTTTAATGTAATATTATTTTTGTTCTTTAAGACCAACGCATGCGCATTTCAATGTGTTATATTACTGCAATTAACATAGTCATTGACGTTATAGTCTCACGGGAAGAAATACGACAGCGATTTAGCATATGGGTACAGTAATGAACTAGTTAATAAGACAACTGCACATACGGGCACACGATCGTGTGTACTTGACTTCCATTGACTTTAACGGAGTCAAATACCGGGACTCTCAAGTGGTGCCAAAGCGCTCAAATGAAAAAGCTTGAACAAAAGTGTAGGGACACCACAGTGTTTATATTTGGGGAATCTAATTCTCTAATGTGATTGTCTGATGTGATTGTCCCATGTGAATTACCTTTGACTTTGCTCACTGTCAGTCTGTCAAATGTCTAGATATGACGTGGACTCTGGTCAGTACGACGATGGACCTCACTCAGTTCGCCTATCGATCTTATAATAACGAGCTGCCTATGGAGCTAAGCTGGAGGCTAGTAGACGACCTGTGTGACAGTGGATCAAACAAATAAATTCGCCCAACAACCGGCGAGAAGGGCGATGGGGAGGGTGGACCCGCCCCCCTCCCTCCCGGACCTCATCCGTCGCGAGGACAAACGGCGAGGGCTGTTTCTTAAAGAGCTTGTGAAATATGAGCCAAACCTTCACAACGAACTCGAGGACCCCTGTCAATAGAAGGGGGAGTAATGTTTTATACACGCACGGTTAAAGAGTGGTTTCCCTTTC
Organism: Ampullaceana balthica; assembly: GCA_944989445.1. Classification (NCBI taxonomy): domain Eukaryota; kingdom Metazoa; phylum Mollusca; class Gastropoda; family Lymnaeidae; genus Ampullaceana; species Ampullaceana balthica. Next base: position 279,909 of record CALYLW010000001.1, on the reverse strand, counting down.
CCTTTCTTAACAACTACCCCTACCCACCATCTTTCCAAAAAACGCCTTACTGTAAGAAGTCCAAAGTAATACTTGGAGAATTGCGGACTCTATTGGATGTAGTTAGTGATTTCAACATATTAGATACCATCTTTGTGGATTGTGTGGTAGTGTGTACTGTGAGGTGTTGTCATCAGTTGGATGTGTTCTGTTGACAGTGATGGTTGTGTCAATGATGGTGTCTGATGTCAGCGATGGTGTTGGAAGTGATGGTGTGTGATGTCAGTGACGGTGTTGTCAGGGATGTTGTTGTCAGTGATGGTGTGTGATGGTGTTGGCAGTGGTGGTGTTGTCATTGAATGTGTGTGATGATGTTGGCAGTGATGGTGTGTGATGGTGTTGGCAGTGATGGTGTGTGATGTTGGCAGTGATGGTGTGTGATGGTGTTGGCAGTGATGGTGTTGGCAGTGATGGTGTGTGATGGTGTTGGCAGTGATGGTGTGTGATGGTGTTGGCAGTGATGGTGTGTGATGGTGTTGGCAGTGATGGTGTGTGATGGTGTTGACAGTGATGTTGTTGTCAGTGATGGTGTGTGATGGTGTTGTCAGTGATGGTGTGTGATGGTGTTGGCAGTGATGGTGTGTGATGGTGTTGGCAGTGATGGTGTGTTCAGTGAGCGTGATTTCAATGGGGATGTTTACTATGCCCTTGTGAATGGAAGCGCGAGACATCAAACACCGCAACACGACCGTAGCGCGAGGGCCTCGCCACGCCCACTTCGTGTTGGACCAGCGAGGAGATCGACTTTCATGGTGTTTGTATCTGTGAGAAGTGGACAGAGGAGTTGATGAGGTGTGAGGGGGTGAAAAGGTAAAAACACGACGCCAGGGGGTGAATCGGGGGTGAAAGCGATCTAACAGACAATTGTGACGTTTACACAGATGAGTGATTTTAACTTTAGGGCGGGGTTTTCGCTTGGAGCTTCTTGGTTTTTTTTATTTTTTATTCTTGGAACTCCTTAGAGATCTGAAAACCTTTGTCGTCAGAAGTGGGGGCGGATGTGTAGATGGGCAGCTGAGGCTAGAGAACAGACTAGAGATGTCTTGGCAGCTGATCACATCAGAAGTTAGACAGACTAGAGATGTCTTGGCAGCTGATCACATCAGAAGTTAGACAGACTAGAGATGTCTTGGCAGCTGATCACATCAGAAGTTAGACAGACTAGAGATGTCTTGGTAGCTGATCACAACAGAAGTTAGACAGACTACAGATGGCTTTACCACTGGAAGAAAGACCCAGGGAGACTGCCAGAGCTTACATCCTCGGGGTACAAGTTAAGAATGTACAACTCAAGAGGTAAAACTTAGAATGTAAACTTAGAGTGTACAGAATTAGAATGTACAACATGGCTGGTACATGGATACTTGAAAGTATAAACTCTACCCCCTCAAAGCCATAAACTCTACCCCCACAGCCATAAACTCTACACCCCACAGCCATAAACTCTACACCCCACAGCCATAAACTCTACACCCCAAAGCCAATACAGACACATGTACGAACTCCAGGACAGATTTCTGTGTCTCCACCAATACGCCCCCACACCCCCCACATGGTAGCAGCTCACAGTCTGCATCAAGAGAGAGCACTCTGTTAATCCTCTGGTTCATGCAGCTGAACCTTGAAACTCCTTTGGTCAGTCGGGTTAAGGCCCTTAGGGGAGGGGGTTCTCCAGCGACGATCTTAAGAAGATTTGGGGCCCGAATTCGCCAAAGCTTCTGGGCCGTTAGATTGATTCTATCACGCTACAAACACACCAATCAGAGGGTCGGATCACGCGCGGTCATGATAAGTTAGCCGAGTTATCATCGCATTATTAATTTCTACAAACAATCGGGGTAAGAAACCCGACTTATCTGGTTAGGGTAGTTACACATAATTGGGGAGTTGTTAAACTCATTCATCGGGATAAGTTAGCCAACTTATTGTATACCATGATTTTAGCCAGTGCTTAACCGGATTTAACCTCCAGCTTAATCGTTAATTTAGCTTTCTCCCCCAACACAAATAGCCCGGCCAATTACTAATCGCGGAACTAATTATCTCGTCAGAGTACAAATATCTTACTCGATTACAAATATCCTTCGCGATTACAACTACCTTGTCTGATTACCAGTATTTGATCCGAGTAAAATTGTTACTGGTCAGTATTTCCTGTTTAAAAATGCTCATCTAATTACTTATAACTAGGGCTGCGGAATTTAACGATTAATTTCTCGATTAATCGTTTAATATTTTTAACGATTAAATTTTTTTAACGATTAATCGACCACTACTTATAAATGTACTGGCAGTCAAAAAGTAAACTATATTGGCCGATAAATATAATCTAATTTCCGGACGATTACATGAACATTTTGGTTTTAAACTATTGACTGAAGTGAATGCTCAAAATGTTGATAAAGGTTATTGTGTCCATTGAGAGAAATCGTTTGCCTACAATGCAATGTTCCCTTTAAGTCTAAGCTTCGTTGGTCCGTGTGCAAAGTTTTAAAAAAAACAACTCGTGTGCAAAGTTACACAACGTTCATTTTTTGTGCAATATTTTACAAAATTTGCTGCCTGGTGACTCTCAACTCCTGCGTGGCATCGGTCAAATATCTGCTACCATCGTTCTAACACTTCGCTTACATATCACCTGGAAACCAAACATCCACTACAGTATCGGAAACTTCAGCTGAGACAATCTAAAGCTATGTGAACGATTGTTCAGCTCGGCTGGTTATATTCCAAATAAGACCCGCTCATCACTTCAACCAAATAATGTCAATACACTTGTCTGTTTGTGTTGTTGGTTAAAAAATGTCATATAAAGAAGACATTCCAGTGTAATTTCGATTTTTGACAAGAGTACGTTTAATAAATGTTACTTATGACACCATAAATTTCAATATCTGGCTTTAATCGAAATTAACGATTAATTAAGCTTTAATTTTTCAAAATTTAACGAATAAATTTAAATTAATCGTTAACGGCCCTACTTATAAAATTTATTGGACATGACACTATACCTATGACACCAACTCACCTGCACTGTATTTATTGAAAAAATTCTTAATTATGGGGTATGAAGAAACAAGAAATAAAAACTCGAATGAGTATTTAAACGCAATTTCCAACATTGAATTTCTTATTTTTTTATCAAGGGAAATCATTCTAGATTACATTAAAAGTCGATTCAAATAAGTAATTCTGAAACTTAACACAATATGACGTCATATCCCCTCACGCTACATCACACCAAGAATGTGTCAATATAATGCGCACCACGCAACAATCTAGCATAAGCATTCACAAAGCGGGAAAACCCCATTAACTATCATTCTAGATTATATTAAAAGTCATTTCAAATCAATAACTTTAAACCAAACAAAACAATTGCTTTCAAAAATTGCTTCTAAAATTACGGGAGTCGAACGAATGCATGTGTACTTTACAATTCCTTCCCAACATTGTTCTAAATATTGTTAGTTATTGTTTGTCGTTTGTTTCAACCCGATAGATGTTATGGTTGGCGAGAAATTGACAAAATACTGATATTTTTATCGGGTTTTTGGATTTTCCAGGAAATCCAGTAAACCTTTTCGGTATTTTTTTTCTTGGGCCCTTGCACAACCTTTGGACCTCCTTAGCATATTTGCAAATGTCCTGAAACCTCTATCTGGTATGTTTCAGGAGGAGTTGCATGTGCAAGCGTTACAGACATTTCGAATCTATAAACGCAATTTTGCCAAGGGCAATTGCGTTAAAAATAAAAATATCAATAGACTCAACACAGTAACGAACAGACCAGAAGTCTTTCACCAGCAAACAGACAAGGGTGGCAAAGGCAAAGTTAAAGAATGCATTCTATGGGTCTTTCCCTACGTACATGACAGGACATATATTTCATAGAACTCAAGTGTTTCATTCGTCGGCGGTTTAACTGTAGTTTTTTTTAATATTGTTTTTTATTTTATTATTGATGTTTTTAATGTTGTTGTTTTTGCTGTTATTGTTTTTACTGTTATTTTTGCAGCTTCCGTTTGAACTGTTGTTGGTTTTACAGTTGTTCGCTGACGAAATCTTCTGGCCTACACCATCGTTGTTTTCATGCGTGCAGGCTCAATGTGAAAATACCAAGCGATCACTGTGTGAGCAGCTTATCTATAACGGCTTGTGGTTCGTCTTTTGTCATCCCTTTCTTCTATAACCATTGAGAACAGATCCACCCCCACACCTCCTCCTCCAGCCGCCCTCGTCATTTATCTTCCCTCGGTTTGTCCTCGTCTAGTGCGGATTAGTCTCGAGTGGGACTACCAGCGGAGGATCATCCTCGCCCAATAGCTCTCCCGGTGGATAAAGCGCGGCCCGAGGATGTGGCCAGGGCTCCAAGATTGTGGGCAGGGCCCCGGTCGGTGGACACGGCTTGTGATGCTTAACGCGTGATATCCGAGCCGTGAAGTAAATACTTGATGTGAAAACTTTTGGTGCTAGAGGTCGCTCGGCACAGCTCGAGAAAAACATTCTTTTAAGACTTGAGTATTCTGCCATCACCTTCATCCTCCCTTAATTATGCTAGACACGAACGGAGAGTTTCGTTTAACATTGATATAGAGCAAAAATTTGGTTGAACCTTGATATAGAACAAACGTTTTGGTTGAACCTTGATATAGAACAAACGTTTTGGTTGAACCTTGATATAGAACAAACGTTTTGGTTGAACCTTGATATAGAACAAACGTTTTGGTTGAACCTTGATATAGAACAAACGTTTTGGTTGAACCTTGATAATGAACAAACGATTTGGTTGAACCTTGATATACAACAAACGATTTGGTTGAACCTTGATATAGAACAAACGTTTTGGTTGAACCTTGATAATGAACAAACGATTTGGTTGAACCTTGATATACAACAAACTTTTGGTTGAACCTTGATATAGAACAAACGTTTTGGTTGAACCTTGATAATGAACAAACGATTTGGTTGAACCTTGATATACAACAAACTTTTGGTTGAACCTTGATATAGAACAAACGTTTTGGTTGAACCTTGATATAGAACAAACGTTTTGAATTTGATATATATAATATATAACAATATATGCAGATCTAATTTTAGTCACTGAATTTGAGTTTGTATTGCTTACGAATGAATGTTTACTTCTATAGTTAGTAAGTGTATAACATATAAACAGGGTATTAGTTAGCCTGACAGGACTTAACAAAACAGCGAACGTTTCAGCAAAGAGCCTTCCTCAACGAAAAAATAGTACACAAATAAAACGAATGTAACGAATGAGTAACTTAGCTGCGGTGAAATCCAATTAGTCCAGTAGAGATATAGTAAGGAGAGAAAAGTAAAAGCTTATATAGGAAAGGAGTGGGTGGGTGTGGCCAATCAATCAGGCTGTCAGTGCAAACACCACATTCATCACATGTGGTGTTAGGGTCCCATACTCTTGGATCAGTCTATTCTCCAGACTGACCCTGTAACTTCTATAGTTATAGCGCTAACAGAGAGCACACAACAGTGGTGTACACAAACAATTAGATTTATCAGACTTTATATCATGGACTCATGGACGTCGCGCGGAATGTATTAGCAGCTCTTATTGGAGCTATATAGTATACAAAGGGTGTATATGAATCTGTAGTGAGTCTTCTGTTACATATATCATAACTTTCTCAACAGCGTGTAACTATCATGACTCAGGTCCGGTTGGCCTACCGACACGTGACACAAACTTGGAGAGCAATAGTCTAACATCTCTGACAAACTTGGAGTTTAATGCTCTAACATTTCTGACAAATTTAGAGTTAAATACTCCACCATCTAACTTAGAGTTCAATACTCTAACATCTCTGGCAAACTTAGAGTTCAATACTCTAACATCTCTGACAAACTTAGAGTTCAATACTCTTGACAAACTTAGAGTTCAATACTCTAACATCTCTGACAAACTTAGAGTTCAATACTCTAACATCTCTGACAAACTTAGAGTTCAATACTCTAACATCTCTGACAAACTTAGAGTTCAATACTCTAACATCTCTGACAAACTTAGAGTTCAATACTCTAACACTAACATCTCTGGGCTCATGTTCCCTCTAATGTCACCTGGCACGTGGCTTCGCTAACAGCAGAACCTCGTTTTGAACTCACGGGAGAGAATGTGAAGTCCGGCCAATTCTAAGGATGCTAGTGACCACTCCTAAGTCCAAACCCATCACAGCGGCCACTGGCCGTGCCCAGTCCGTCTGCCGTGTCCAGCAAACCTTGACCAGCACGTACATTAACAATCACAACATGAACTGAAAATGTCAAAATTTAACCCACTCCTCCCCCCCCCCTGACTGCTCGCCTGATTCACGCCTCACGTCTGCGAGCCCTCTGTTTCACGGCCTGCACGCCTCACCGACTGACCGCCTCTAGCCGCCCAAAGCCGGGCAGGTAATAATAAAACAATCTCAGCTCTCAGCATCACCAACAACAATAACAAAGTTTGATGCTGTCTCCAACATTCGCAGACTTCCATAAACTCGCGTGCTAGGCGTGTACAACACAAATATTAGCACTGAAACGCTACATGAGTGATACTCGTATAAAAACACGGCACGGCCCTCTCGTCGACCGTCACAGAACGAGCCGCATGTCAAGTTTCGAACTTTTCCCAAGATCAGCAATAATAAATAAATAACCCACACTAGCTTGGGTGCCCTTAAACGTACTGCCCCCTGTGACCCAATGGATTTTTTAAAATAAAAAACGCAGCACCTTAAGATTTCTAGTTTGGTTCACCAAAAGAATCATCACATTTAGCAGTGGAATAAAGAATTACATTCTGAATAATATATCCCACAATTATGAGCGTAATGTAGAGCACTTATCAACAATCTACCATTAACATTACAGGCGCTCTATCAACATCTACCATTAACATTACAGGCGCTCTATCAACATCTACCATTAACATTACAGGCGCTCTATCAACATCTACCATCAACATTACAGGCGCTCTATCAACATCTACCATTAACATTACAGGCGCTCTATCAACATCTACCATTAACATTACAGGCGCTCTATCAACATCTACCATCAACATTACAGGCGCTCTATCAACATCTACCATTAACATTACAGGCGCTCTATCAACATCTACCATTAACATTACAGGCGCTCTATCAACATCTACCATTAACATTACAGGCGCTCTATCAACATCTACCATCAACATTACAGGCGCTCTATCAACATCTACCATTAACATTACAGGCGCTCTATCAACATCTACCATTAACATTACAGGCGCTCTATCAACATCTACCATTAACATTACAGGCGCTCTATCAACATCTACCATCAACATTACAGGCGCTCTATCAACATCTACCGTCAACATTACAGGCGCTCTATCAACATCTACCATTAACATTACAGGCGCTCTATCAACATCTACCATTAACATTACAGGCGCTCTATCAACATCTACCATTAACATTACAGGCGCTCTATCAACATCTACCATTAACATTACAGGCGCTCTATCAACATCTACCATTAACATTACAGGCGCTCTATCAACATCTACCATTAACATTACAGGCGCTCTATCAACATCTACCATCAACATTACAGGCGCTCTATCAACATCTACCGTCAACATTACAGGCGCTCTATCAACATCTACCGTCAACATTACAGGCGCTCTATCAACATATACCATTAACATTACAGGCGCTCTATCAACATCTACCATCAACATTACAGGCGCTCTATCAACATCTACCGTCAACATTACAGGCGCTCTATCAACATCTACCATCAACATTACAGGCGCTCTATCAACATCTACCGTCAACATTACAGGCGCTCTATCAACATCTACCATCAACATTACAGGCGCTCTATCAACATCTACCGTCAACATTACAGGCGCTCTATCAACATCTACCGTCAACATTACAGGCGCTCTATCAACATCTACCATCAACATTACAGGCGCTCTATCAACAACTACCATCAACATTACAGGTGCTCTATCAACATCTACCATTAACATTACAGGCGCTCTATCAACATCTACCATTAACATTACAGGCGCTCTATCAACAATCTACCATTAACATAACAGGCGCTCTATCAACATCTACCATTAACATTACAGGCGTACAGGCGCTCTATCAAACACAACAGGTCGCAAGGGAAACGTACCTACAAATTTATTGAAATCTACTCAACAAGAAACACAATAAAAAAACAAACAACATTTTAACTAGATGCTAGAGTTCTTTTTCTGGAAGCAAACAAATATTGAACACAACACTTCGTTGTGAGATGGAAGATCGCTTATAGTTTAATTGTTTGTTTTCCGACGAAGGCCTTTGTGGCGACACATTTGTTGTTGTGTATCACTCTGACATTTGCAAGAGTAGCTCAACACCCAACCCTTCCCTCCTCCAACACAACCAGTTTTTCAAACCCGAGTGACCTGGTAGAAATTCCAGGGGCGATGCCTGCACGATATCTAGGCCCCCCCCCCTTCAGCGCCCTCGGTGGGGTTTAGTGTTAAAGATAAGTTTAACAATCTGCATCGGTTTTCACCAGTGCTACAAGTCGGCACCTGCATTTGTGGAACACTCTCGGCGGCCACACAGTTCTGGTGCCTGGTCAACGCCCCTGAAAGTTAGTGTTCGAGTGGGCCCTGGCGTGTGTTCAGTGTTCCAGTGGGTGTCGTTGGTAGTAGTGAACATTTGGGGTGTCAAGACTGCTGGCCGACGCCCCTGGTGTTATTGGTGAGCTATACCCGCTGGGAGACGCCTTTGCCAGTTGGATATAGTCGGTATAAAGACAGGTTCAGTTTTAAAATGTATCACAGGAACTGTCATGACCTGCCACGAGCGAACTGCACCCCAGGCTAGGGGCGCCCGCTGGGAAAATTGACTTCAGCGGCAGATAGGGAGTAGTGGGGGTGGAGGAAATGTTTTAGAAACAGCGGGGGTCGACGGGGGTGTATGCTTAGCATTGTGTCAAAACTTGTCAACGGCGCCCTCGCGACTCACGCCTCGGCACCAAAGAAAACAACTTGAATTTGTTAAGAGACCACGAGCATGAATGATGGCGTACAGGCAGATGGAGTTGATTCCGTGTCGTGAGTGTGGTGGCGTGTGAGATGGGATGGGGGTGAATGAGGATGGGTGGCGTGTGAGATGGGATGGGGGTGAATGAGGATGGGTGGCGTGTGAGATGGGATGGGGGTGAATGAGGATGGGTGGCGTGTGAGATGGGATGGGGATGAATGAGGATAGGTGGCGTGTGAGATGGGATGGGGGTGAATGAGGATGGGTGGCGTGTGAGATGGGATGGGGGTGAATGAGGATGGGTGGCGTGTGAGATGGGATGGGGGTGAATGAGGATGGGTGGCGTGTGAGATGGGATGGGGTTGAATGAGGATGGGTGGCGTGTGAGATGGGATGGGGGTGAATGAGGATGGGTGGCGTGTATGAAGGGATGGGGGTGAATGAGGATGGGTGGCGTGTGAGATGGGATGGGGGTGAATGAGGATGGGTGGCGTGTGAGATGGGATGGGGGTGAATGAGGATGGGTGGCGTGTGAGATGGGATGGGGGTGAATGAGGATGGGTGGCGTGTGAGATGGGATGGGGGTGAATGAGGATGGGTGGCGTGTGAGATGGGATGGGGGTGAATGAGGATGGGTGGCGTGTGAGATGGGATGGGGGTGAATGAGGATGGGATAAATAGTGTATGTGGTGTGTGTATGGTGCCCCCCCCCCGATTCAGCATCCGATTCAGCATCCATCACTCAAAGTTGCTTATATCATCTATAGTCTATAGGATATCATCCACCTATTACTCATTCGCGATTGATCATTCACCATGAAGCAATGCCTAGCAGCCCCTCGTTATTAATACTACCAATCTATAACATAACATATGTTCCAATAACCATCTACTTTTTTGTCTTTTCCATGGAGGGATTTATTGTTGGACCTCCCGCCCGCCAATAATTCACCAATACAGCATCAATCATACAACATCCAGCATTCATCATTCCCAAAGTTCACACATCCGTATATTGTTGCCGTTTAAGCAGTTCCCCATTACCCGGTCCAAGAAATGTCTGTGCCGAGTTATCGCCCGCTCTTGTTCGGACTATCTCCACGGCCCCCATCTTTACGGGCTGGTCACACCCATAGCGACATTTCGGAAAGGGGCGCGAATCTTCTTAATGCCGCCCGAGGGTAGACGGGGTTATCTCCCGTTGGGCCCGTACCACAGAAGTGCTGTACTTGTATCGCGGCTGTCTCGTAAAGAAGAGAAAAAGAGAGCAAAAAATTGCGTTCTTAGTATTGGTGAGGGGTGATAGTAGTAATACTAGTGTCGCAGACGGTCATAAGCTCGTCAAAATATGAGCCCGATAGCGAGGGCGGTGCGGGTTATCTTGTGAGCTGAACAAGACTTTTGTTTATTTCGTGACTTGGGACTTGGGAGGAAACTAACTCAAACGGGATTCTATGCGTTGCGCATGCTAGACACACATATAAGCCGTAGAAATTGTGTTTGCGTTAGTTACGCCTACTTATTATTTTCCCCCAAAAATTAAGAAACAGAAAATGTTACGTTTAAGGGAAATCTTCATCCACTTGAAAATAAAATAATGGCCATCACAGACTTAAAGTGCTGACTTTTTAGAATTTTGACGTCACTGTAAGCGAAGTGTAGCACTTCTTTCAGAACTGAGACCTCAAAACAAACATGTTTGAAAAATGTTTGTTCTAGATTTGTACATGGCACATGGGATAGAAAGCCTTCATGGCAATCATGGCACTCGATGAAACTCTGGTGTTAGTTGTTGGTAGTTGTTGGTAGTTGTTGGTAGTTGTTGGTAGTTGTTGGTAGTTGTTGGTAGTTGTTGGTAGTTGTTGGTAGTTGTTGGTAGTTGTTGGTAGTTGTTGGTAGTTGTTGGTAGTTGTTGGTAGTTGTTGGTAGTTGTTGGTAGTTGTTGGTAGTTGTTGGTAGTTGTTGGTAGTTGTTGGTAGTTGTTGGTAGTTGCTGTTGCTTATTGATTTAAACCATGAAGTCATATGCACCTAAACATGTTTTTACCAAAATCAAAATGACATAACGTCATTCCTAACAGCTACCCAGTAATAGTCTTTACAATAAGCTACATGTCATCAATTGAAAGGAATATTATTGTTTATTTGAAATAGAAACATAGAAATCAAAGTGTCCCAACTACACTAATTAATAATGTAAATATTTTCTGTCTTTATTCGATAGACTCCAGAGTATGAAATTAATCCAGATCTCAAGTTAATCCAAGAACCTGAACTCCTCTCAACCTCAATGAGGCAATAAATCTCAAGAAAAATCTGCCCCCAGGCAACTCAATGCCCCCCCACCCCAACTTCAACCCCACCATCCAACATGCAGCATTGGGTTATTTTAGTGTCAGAATGAAAGCGAGCCATCCGTCGCGCACTCACCCACTTGCAATATTACGGTCTGGCTTTCCGGCCACATGACGTTAAGTCCTCTCCGCTGCCTGGCCCCACGGATGTCCCCCCTGGGACATCTTCACACGCACTCGACATCGCCTCGATACGTTCTCCTGCTGCACGAAACGCAGCCGTCGGTGCCTTCGAGTGAGTTCTCTCGTATCTTAGAGAGATGAAGGCGAGGGGCTTTTAATTAAACATGCTGTGCTATTCTCCCAAATGCACACTCGTCTCAACTATCTCGTACGCTTTATGGAATTTAAGCATTTGACACCCTCTTGTTTTTTCATAAACTATTTTACATGACGCGATGCATTACGTCATAAACGAATGAGCCGAAGTTAGCATACTTCTTAATTCATAAATCATAATTCGAGTGGTCCAAAGTGCTTTATTCAGTTGAACAAACATATAGAAAGAAATGCCAAAAAGAAAGAACATGAAATATTAATACACGGCTTTAGTATAAGCCTAACAATATTTTCAAAGTTTTGCCCACGAGTCCATCTGTCCTCACTTATCCCCATGGGTCATCACCCGCCTCCCCTCCAGCCTGGCCCCGCCTGCTGCGCCTCACGTGACAGGCCCACAGCAGCCACCGTCCTACTCGGACTTCGCGCCTTGGTTTTTGGCCCTATGTCTAGCCTCGCCTCATGCCCACTGGGAGCGCCAGTAAAACTGTCACTAATCTCGTAGCAACTCGGCGAGAATTCGCAGGATCCTAAAAATTGTTGTGATAAGGTTCACGTCTGGTATTTGTGGACACGATCAAATATTTATTTGAGCTCGGCCGCTCCTCGTCTTGTGGTCTACGGCCGAGGTAGGGGAATGTTTCTGTCTCGTGGTCACCTCGCGAGTGTAAAGAAATGAGATGATGCAATAAATTTTTGAATTCAATAAACAATTCATCTACCAACACTTCAACATCCAAAAAAATAACTAATAACAATTCATCTTAGAATGAATCAATGAAGGAACGAATGAATGAATGAACGAATGAATGAATGAATGAATGCTTTCCTCTATACCGCTAACAGTATATCAATGTTAGACTGACATGCTCGTTGCGCTCTGTTGTTCAAAACCTCTCTCAAATTTTAAAACAAAAAGTCTTAAAATGTTTATTAAATTTTTTATCTGTTTTCCCACTTTTTGAAAAAGACTGTTCCACAATTTTGGTGCAGCAGATTAAAAAAAACGCACGCCAAGAAACTTCCTCCTGTGTCCATCAACTCCGGGAATTTTCAGAAGGGACTGTGCAGAGTAAGGCAGCCCCTTATGTTCCAGTGTTAATTCCTCCAAATACCGCAGCGCTGATCCCATAAGATAGTGACAGAATCACGTGATCTATTCAATGAGTCCCAGTTAGCCAGTGTACATCCCTGAGTGTTGGTTTAATGTGGTCTGACCTTCTCATCCCTAATACAATCCTCGGTGCAGTGTTTTGTACTTTCTGGAGTCTCCGCAGTTGGATGTTAAGGCCACGCCCACAGACTCCTGTTGCAGTAATCCAGTCTCTGTTGTTTTAAGGACGCTGCTACGTCATTAGATGTTCTCTTATTCCGTTGAGGATGCAACTGACCCAGAGCTTGAAGATGGGGAGAATAAAGTTTTATTGACCATGACGGGCCAGTATGGGAGGATATCGTGAGTTTGCTGTTGATATAGATCTACCAACAGGTCATGTACCAACAGGTCATGTACCAACAGGTCATGTACCAACGGGTCATGTACCAACAGGTCATGTACCAACGGGTCATGTACCAACGGGTCATGTACCAACGGGTCATGTACCAACAGGTCATGTACCAACAGGTCATGTACCAACAGGTCATGTACCAACAGGTCATGTACCAACAGGTCATGTACCAACAGGTCATGTACCAAAAGCTCATGTACCAACAGGTCATGTACCAACAGGTCATGTACCAACAGGTCATGTACCAACAGGTCATGTACCAACAGGTCATGTACCAACAGGTCATGTACCAACAGGTCATGTACCAACAGGTCATGTACCAACAGGTCATGTAGCAACAGATGCCCTATTCCTCACCAAAGAGCCCTATGATAGTGCCAACTGCCGTAGTCAGACACTGCGTTGCCACGCCCTCTGTATTGCTTGTTGTGTTTAGATTGCAGTTTGTCTTCGCATTAAGAGGCGCTGCCAAAACAAAACGAGAAAGCGTAAAACTCGGGGGAGGGAATGGTGTGAGGCGGAAGACATTGGAGGACATCTAACAAGGGAGGGAACCTACCAATGAATGGGGAGGATAAATCAAAGAAACCTATCAAAGAAGGGGAAGTAATGTAAAAAAGGAGAAGTAATACACAAAAAAAAGGGAAACAAACAATTAATTTTTGATGACATTCAGTCAATAACTGCCGAATCCAGAAGGGGGCGGAGTGACGTCACTAGGTGGGCAGGTTCTCTAAGAACGCAACACTCATTTCCTCGCAACTTACCACGTGTTTCAATAGTACTGAGACGAAGCACTCAAATAACATGTGGTGCGGCTAAAACACAAATAGAATTTGTGCTTGGACAAAGCACTCCTCCTAAAGAAGTGCTGGATATAGCAATGACCTCATTCCACACGAGGGACCGCCACACAAGCCATTCACAAAACAAAACAAAAACCCTCTACCACACAAAGCCACCACAATAACAAACAACCCCCGCCCCAAACATGGACGTCGTGAGTTTGGGGTCAAGCCCTTTCTACGCCCCACTTCCGGGTGACAAGTAGCCGCCCTTTCCTTGTGAGGTGTCCAGTTGCAGGTTGGACTGCCACCACCACCACCACCAAGAGACCCATGTAAGGCAAGAATGGATTGTAGGCGCGGTCGTCATCACGTGGCGCAATTAACGAGGACACTTCGAGGGCCAAATTATAACAAAGGAAACAAATTCATTCACGAGATGGCGTTTCCGATTGTGCACCTGAAAAATGCAAACAGAAACTCTCCAAGCCAAGGAGTAAGACGAAGAGGAATTCTACATGATATAATTATAAGTGAAGCGGGGTATATAGATGTAGAATAAAAGGAGAAGTACATCTAGATGTACGACATCTAACATCCGTCGTTAGCTTTGAAGACCAATTTTGTGTTGTGTCGTATCTTTTAGACCAAACACGCGGGTCCAACGGCCGACAAGAACGAGGGGGGGGGGAGTATAGCGTCCGGTTATCATGTAAAGGATCAGAGATGACCGCTGATGTGGCCAAGTGACCTCTTCACAGACCTCTCTCCCGCACGTGAATATATTCCATTGTTCGACGCCCTAGACCAGAGGTTCACAGTTTGTATTCAATAATAGACCCCATTTAATAATGTTTCATTTCTCTTTCGCTGAGCAGTTTTTGTAGATTTACATATCGTTGCTCATGAAAAGAACTATCTAAACCAGAGGTTCTTAAGCTTTTTCATAAGTGCACCCCCTTTTCAATTCAAAAACATCTCCGCACCAACCACACTATATTAAAACATTTTTCCGCACATTAAAAAAAATGCGATTACGAAAAAAAACTTTTAACGTGGTGGGTCTTTCCGCAAAACTTGTTTAAGAACCTCTGACGTAGACCACAGCCGGGCATACGACTAGTAGATGTGGTATTACTTCAGATCACTGTGTCACTGTGATAGGAGTTGCTTTCTTTTTGTAGTCATGGTCAGTGCTGTAGTGTGTACCGTGGAGATTGAGGGGGGAAGGGGAGGGCAGGCAGCTCCCTGTGGCATGAGTATGTGAGGAAAAGAAAGAGATGTGAAGAGATTGAGAAAAGGGGATATATATATATATATATTAAGAACAAGGGCGGGTCACCAATGTGTTGGTACAGGTAATTGAAAGTCCAGTGTCCTGGCCGTGTCCAAGTCGCGACTGACCGTGACGTAGAACCAAGTGAACGCTTGGATCTGGCGACTGCATAATGTCACAAACTGTACGGCCCTCGACTTCCCATCGTGCAACGCGTGATATCTCCCCATGCCATTTAAAAGTAATCCTCGCACAATGCATACCAACTTTCTGCAACTTTCTCCCTTATTTACATGCATGCTATAAGTCATTAGTTCATTAGTTCATTAGTTCATTAGTTCATGCACTGATCGTAGTTTTAAGACGGCTTTAATGTTAAGAATATCAGCAAGCAATCGCCAATAGCAGTCAGGAGAGGATACCATGATGACGAGCTAATGGTCAACAGGTGCCCCTTGGTGTGGTGGGTCATACAGATGACCAGCGCAAGTGTTTCATCTCGATAAACCTCAGACCCGAAGAGAGTCCGGTGATAACTTTATAGATCATCAGACGCAACACACACCGACCAGGACCAGACAGTACAACCAGACATAAGGCAGCGGTTCCTGCAGTGTTTGGCGCGCCAGGAATTTCATTGCAGTGTAACGGCTCCCCAGAGGTGGTCAGTCCCTTCAAAGATGTCGGCTTGTCATGGCACGCGTGCTTGGCTTGGCAAGTACATACATTTTTATTGGCAGGCGTAAAATGATTTTGAAAAATCGTTTCATAGGGCTAGAAATACGTTTTCTGTTTTTAGTCGTATAGGATATTGGCGATTTCAATGATTTGAAGTCTTACTCTGCTTCACTAATACACTAATTGGAAGTCCTACAAGACATACTGTATTCCCATCTCTCTCCATCTGAAATTAAGACCCCCCCCCCAATTGATACCCCCCTTTCCACCATGTTGGTTCTTTTGTCCTACCGATCAGATTTCTCCCACCCCCACCATCCTAACTCGCGTCCCAGGCTCAATGTAGGCGCGTGTTTTATATTCAACCCAAATAAAAACATTGGCGGTTTGGTTTTCATTGTTTGTCTTTGAGTGAAAGTGAGACATTGAATGTTATTATTCCCTGTAGATTTTATGGGCTGAGTTTAAATATCACGTGTCTGGAGTTAACTCCACCCTCCCCCACCCGGCTGACATTCCACGAATTGAAAGCACTCTCCGTTTCTGTGGGTTTGGGTTTAAATCAATGTCGTAAAATAGAGGAATTTGAAATAAAACAGGTGGCAGAGGTAAGAGCGATCTTTGGGGGAGGGGGGGGCAGGGTTTGCCGAATGATTGACTTTGCAATAAAGTCAATGACAAAAGTTTTAGGGGGGGGGGTCCCCTCATGAAATGATTAATTGTTTAAAAAAATCTGTTTAAAGAAATTCATTGCTATGAATCTGTTGTTTATATTCGCCAATC
The DNA here is from genome assembly GCA_944989445.1 of Ampullaceana balthica. Taxonomy (NCBI): domain Eukaryota; kingdom Metazoa; phylum Mollusca; class Gastropoda; family Lymnaeidae; genus Ampullaceana; species Ampullaceana balthica. Next base: position 263,143 of record CALYLW010000001.1, on the reverse strand, counting down.
GTAATAAATCAGTTTATTCTCAATGTTCGGCAGTTGCGAAATGAGAGCAAGACGTAGCCTTAAAAAATGTGAGGGGGGATAATCTTTCTCTTTTTATATAGGGGCGTCAAATTCATCGAAATCTTCATTTTCGTAGTGGGGGGGGTGGCTGGTGGCTAATAGCTGGGCCCACTCTGGATGACACCCAACTACGCCGCTGTAATAGTAATGGTACATGTTTCCAATTAGGAGCGCGAAACACTCGGAGGACTTCGTAACCAATTGAACCCAACGATTAGGGGCTGGGGTACTTATCATAGGTGGGATCCCTAAGATCAGTGTCGGCGAGTTGAAACTAAGGCATCACTAGCCAGGGGCGGATCAGTCACACTGCCTATGTGGGTACATAACAAAAGTGGATTTGTCTAGTCCCCAGTCCCTTTATCTAAATAACAGTTGAGTACCATTCTCTTGTTTGTTTTTTAAAACAAACCTATTAGGGTTTGTGTTTCACGATCTGCCAACCCATGGTTGCTGTTTCACAATCTGCCAACCTATTACTATGGTTGCTGTTTCACGATCTGCCAACCTATGGTTGCTGTTTCACAATCTGCCAACCTATGGTTGCTGTTTCACGATCTGCCAACCTATTACTATGGTTGCTGTTTCACGATCTGCCAACCTATGGTTGCTGTTTCACGATTTGCCAACCTATGGTTGCTGTTTCACGATCTGCCAACCTATGGTTGCTGTTTCACGATCTGCCAACCTATGGTTGCTGTTTCACGATCTGCCAACCTATTACTATGGTTGCTGTTTTACGATCTGCCAACCCATGGTTGCTGTTTCACAATCTGCCAACCTATGGTTGCTGTTTCACGATCTGCCAACCTATGGTTGCTGTTTCACGATCTGCCAACCTATTACTATGGTTGTTGTTTCACGATCTGCCAACCTATGGTTGCTGTTTCACGATCTGCCAACCTATGGTTGCTGTTTCACGGTCTGCTGTTTCACGATCTGCAAACCTATGGTTGCTGTTTCACGATCTGCCAACCAATGGTTGCTGTTTCACGATCTGCCAACCTATTACTATGGTTGCTGTTTCACGATCTGCCAACCTATGGTTGCTGTTTCACGATCTGCAGACCTATGGTTGCTGTTTCACGATCTGCCAACCTATGGTTGCTGTTTCACGATCTGCCAACCTATGGTTGCTGTTTCACGATCTGCCTCTATCGTCACCGGGTATTCTGCCACTCGCTGCCGGTGACGTAAAGATAGCTCCGTGAAAAAAGGCAGAAAGCGCGCGGCTCAGACACAATCTGTTGAGCGCGTGATAACACCGACATCCGCACACAGCACGTGCTCGACAGGGGGAGCTCACCGCAGCCTTTGTTTATAGAGTTGCGACACCTAGCGGGGGAATTGGTCCTCCTGCAGGAAGCAGTACGGTCTAAATATGATGATTTTTAAATCCCTTATATTAACGTTTTGTCGTTCTCTCTGTCTCTCTTTCTGTCTGTAGTGGCCCCGCCCGCGGAAAAAGCAAAAGTACACCTAACAATGCATTGTATCAAAATTTCAGATCCATCGAATGTACCGTAATTAAATTAATGCATTTTTAGTTTATCTCTATATAACATGTGTAACCGTATGCTATAATTGACCTTTACGGATCACTGGAGCTCACTCCAGCCACCGATGACCACATCCCCGTGTTTTACAGCAATGAGAGTTCAGTCACCTTCAGTCTGTAAATGTTTGCCGCGCGGTACGTATTATATTGAGCATAATGAATACTTATTAGTTATGTCTCATATATAAGGGATTTGTAGTAAAAAATTTTGCTTTTACGGGATGTTTAATTTGAAATAATTCATCATTTAAAAAAAATAAATTATTGAACAATCTTAACTAAAGCTTGAATAATCTCCAACGTGTATTGGAAATCTGAAAAACAAATGTGTGCGACTTTCATGACAAATGCAACTCACGCCGACGGCAATAGGCCTTGACATTTCCAAAACAGGAAAACGTCATAGCTCAATGAGTAATGTTCTATTTTTAGATTACATTTTAGCAGGACAATATTTTGAAGCATAAATACAGTCGAATCAATATGTTCTCAAAATTGTTAGCATAGTAAAATTACGCAACTTTTTTTTCTCTCTTTTCAAGTCCAATAAGCTGTCTTAAATAAGGAATAATTAACACATATCTGATAAGATACATCCTCTTTGATAAACCTACATTTTCATATTGAATCGTATCTTTCATTAAATTTTAATGAAATTTGTCCTTGACAAAGATATATATATATATATAGCCCAAATATTTGTATTAATAGATTTTCGCCATATTACGACAAGGCCTATGTAATATATAATTTCATTAAATCTCTCCAGCGACTTGACTCTATGCCTGTCTATAGAGCACCTTGAGGATCTACTGGCATGTATTACAAAGTTTTTGGCCTGTCCCAACAAAGTAACTAAAGGGGGGGGGGATTCGTAATTTTCTCAATAGGAACTAAGCCATTTTGAATATAAGACCTAAACGCAGGCATTAATTGATCTTTTTAGAGCCAATCGATACAGATCAATTTATCAATATGGAAATGGTGGCAAAAAACATGAATGCAGAGAGAAACAGAGTAATGAATAAATAATTTCAAACTGCTGTTATTTCCAAATATATATCGTAAATTGAAGGTCACAAGTGCTCTTATTTCCCCAACAACCCATCACTTACGCGAATCAGTCGAGGGCCGTTCGATCCGACGAGATACGCAAAGGGGAAGGAATGAGGGCGGAGCTAAGTCTCGGAGACCAAATAAAATCCGGGGATGTGACGATGGAGGAAAACATAGTGGCAAGGGGAAACAACTGTGTAATTATGGACAAAGTGACCAAGCTCTTCATCTTTTTTTTTCTTCTTTTTTTTGCCCGTGCGCCCACGAGGCTTGTCGTGTGTCTGTAGAGTACACATGTGTTCATGTTACCGCCTGTCGTGTGTCTGTAGAGTACACATGTGTTCATTTTACCACCTGTCGTGTGTCTGTAGAGTACACATGTGTTCATGTTACCACCTGTCGTGTGTCTGTAGAGAACACATGTGTTCATTTTACCACCTGTCGTGTGTCTGTAGAGTACACATGTGTTCATGTTACCGCCTGTCGTGTGTCTGTAGAGTACACATGTGTTCATTTTACCACCTGTCGTGTGTCTGTAGAGTACACATGTGTTCATGTTACCACCTGTCGTGTGTCTGTAGAGTACGCATGTGTACGTGATACAAGTTGTCGTGCGTCTGTCGACCGCAAGATGTCTGCAGCGTACGAGTCGTGTCTGAGGTACTCCATTGGGACAGAGAACACGATATCGTCAAAGACAAAGACGTCGCCATAGTGACGAATGCAAAGAGCCTACAAGTCTCTAGAATATCAATTTTATCAATAGAGAAAAGTGAACATCCTTACGAGCCCTTGGCGAGGTTCCAAAAACTGAAGATCTCAACATATAAATTCCTAATTGACTATTGAAGAGATAGGACGGGGTACTTTTTTTTTAATTTAAAAAAGGGAAGTATCCTTTCAAACTTTCAGCCCTGTAAGCGATTGTAAACAGTAAGAAAGACTTATTGGAACTTTAGCTGGCATTTTACGACCATATAAAACCAATAAAAAGAAGCCGATAAAAATAATCCACGGCAGACTGAAAAAATGAATGTTTTGTTCCTTTGGGGAAAACCATTTTGGTTTTATGATCATTTTTTGTCTCCCTTTTCCCGACAAAACTCTTTCCTTGGGTTTTACAGCTTCTTTTCTTTCCCTCGGGTTTCTTCCCTTTTTCTCTTAATCATTTTATTTCCCTTACACATCTGCCCGCCGTGACACAGACAGATCGAAAGCATGTCTCGAGAAGGCGTCTACACGCACACACGCATTCGTAACACGCTCGGTGACACGCGTCGGAAGCCGCTCATGAATCCCACCACGCCCACGCATCCGCGTGTGTCTGCGTGGCCGCGGTGACGTTTACGGCCCCGGCTCCGTACCCGGCATAACCTGTTGCGGGCCTGCCATTGTTAAATACACGCCAATTTGTCTTCACGACTCACTAAGTTCTGCGACGTCGCTGCCTTCACAGTTCGTTTCGTAGACCCCCATCTCTCTACATCCATCTCCTTCATCCTTCCCTCCCATCTCCTGTCTCTCGCCTCCTCTCTCTCTCTCTCTTCCTCCCTTGGCCTCCCGGGTACTTTGTTTTGATACGCATGGAGGTCGATGTGGTCGCGTTTGTGATTTTACGTCGTTTTGGCAGATTTATATACGGGGAATTCATGGCGGAGTTGCTGAGATCCACCGTGGCCATTTAGTTTCGAGGCTGTAGGCAAAGCTCACGTATGTACACGTTAGCCTTGCGTTTACAAGGTGTTGCCTATACAAGGGGTGGCCTATACAAGGGGTGGCCTATACAAGGGGTGGCCTATACAAGGGGTGGCCTATACAAGGGGTGGCCTATACAAGGGGTGGCCTATACAAGGGGTGGCCTATACAAGGGGTGGCCTATACAAGGGGTGGCCTATACAAGGGGTGGCCTATACAAGGGGTGGCCTATACAAGGGGTGGCCTATACAAGGGGTGGCCTATACAAGGGGTGGCCTATACAAGGGGTGGCCTATACAAGGGGTGGCCTATACAAGGGGTGGCCATTTCTTTATAAACCAAAGCTATGGAGGTGTTTTCGCAACTCACTGGAATAAGAAACGTTTCTAATTCAAGAAAGGTCCCGACGAATTCTCGCGAATCGCCATTGCCGCGGCGGACGATAAAATAATCTCAGAGCCAAGCCTCCTCTTTGTGGAAACACATCACCTCCAGGGCTTGGAGAGTTTGTGATTTTGTTGTTGATGTTTGTTTGTTTGTTTGCTTGGTTTTAAAGCTGGACTGGTACGTGATCTCTACGTGTCAGGTGAATTGTGATGACATTTAGGGTGATTTATTCCATTGAACAACATACGCAGCCCGCAAACAGTTCACACAACACACGATTTAACGCACTTCCCAGCTATTGTTATGTTTAAACATAATGCATGATTTTTTTTCCACATATGCAAATGAATCTCTTTATTTAAGATTTCAAATAAAATATTTATTTACTTTGTTTTTAAAATGATGAACGCAAATGATTCTCTCGCCCCCTTTCTCTCTCTTTCTCTCTCTATCTCTCTTTCTCTCTCTCTGTCTGTCTCTCTCTCTTTCTCTCTCTGACAGAATTCTTGCACATAGTTGAGACACAAAGTTACATCTTGTTAACACCATGGATATGTCTGACAACTTTCTTGCAATTTTTATCATAATAAAATGAGAACTTATTTCGTGTCGTATCACAACTTGGCCCTCGGCTCAACGTGAGTCACATACAAAAATAACTGAGAATAAAAATTAACTATAAAGCATCCATAACCATAAAACAACATTGAATGACATTTATGGTAAATACAAGAACATTTAATGACATGCAGGGTTAACACAAACTACTTACATAAACGCTATATTACCACTCTGGAAAGAATAGCTTAAAAATTTCAATATTATTTAAACTTGTTAAATAAATTTTAAAAAACATGCCATTTATATTGAAATTATAAAACGAGAGGGAATCTAATAGGCATTATTGGTTTGAAAAAAATAATGTTTAAGGCTCATGTTTATTTATGTGAATACTCCTTTTTTAAACTCTTTGTATACATTTATTAATTATACAAGTATTAAAGGACCAGGTAAACAAAAAGGCTCGGTCCGGATATGGCCCGCACCCCGTGGTTTGCCTTCCTCTTGACTGAAGTCGATGATTCAGAAAGGAATAAGTGTCACGGGACAAAATGGATTGAGGAGAACTTGTAAATCTTTATTAAGAGTTAAAATATTGCAACTATTTAAACGATGTAATATAGAACCTGAGTATACCATGACTTGTTACACTTGATATATTATATCGTGTAAGTCCTGGTTTAACTTGATACATTATATCGTGTAAGTCCTGGTTTAACTTGATTATACATTATATCGTGTAAGTCCTGGTTTAACTTGATCCCTTACAGTCTTACATCACTGCTTCTCAAATTTTTTAGTATGGTGGACCGGCAGGAATTTTTCCATTGCTCCAGGGACCGGTGCATTATTTTACCTATACTGACGTGGTAGCGAAATGCAAATTTAATTTCATTTTATTTGTTTTAATTTTATGTGCTAAATTAAATATTCTATAGGGTTAGTATTAATGGTTGCAAAGGAAAGATTATAATGACATTTTTCAGTCCTTTCTTCATAACTTATGCGGACCGGTGACGGATGGCCCACGGACCACCACTTTGGGTAGCACTGCCTTACACCATGTAAATCCCGGTTTACCTTGATACCTCACATCGCTTAAGTCCTGGTTTACCTTGATACCTTATATACATCACGTAAGTCCTGGTTTACCTTGATATCTTACATCACGTAAGTCCTGGTTTACCTTGATATCTTACATCACGTAAGTCCTGGTTTACCTTGATATCTTACATCACGTAAGTCCTGGTTTACCTTGATATCTTACATCACGTAAGTCCTGGTTTACCTTGATATCTTACATCACGTAAGTCCTGGTTTACCTTGATATCTTACATCAAGTAAGTCCTGGTTTACCTTGATATCTTACATCACGTAAGTCCTGGTTTACCTTGATATCTTACACCAAGTAAGTCCTGGTTTACCTTGATATCTTACATCACGTAAGTCCTGGTTTACCTTGATATCTTACATCACGTAAGTCCTGGTTTAAATTGATCTCGGCTCACTGGTGAGTACTGTGGTGAGACATGGGGACTGTACTGTATGTACCAAAGAGACAATGCGGTGTTTTGGTGAGTCTGTGTACGGTGCTCCATGGTGTTGTGTGTTGTGGTGAGTCTGTGTACGCCGCTCCATGGTGCTGTGTGTTGTGGTGAGTCTGTGTACGGTGCTCCTCGGTACTGTGTGTTGTGGTGAGACGAGATCATGTCTTGTGCTCGCCCCACATAACGTCAATGTAGACCAGACCACTGACTTGACTTGGTGGTCCATGGTGCTGTGTGTTGTGGTGAGACGAGATCATGTATTGTGCTCGCCCCACATAACGCCGATGTAGACCAGACCACTGACTTGACTTGGTGGTCCATGGTGCTGTGTGTTGTGGTGAGACGAGAACATGTCTTGTGCTCGCCCCACATAACGCCGATGTAGACCAGACCACTGACTTGACTTGGTGGTCCATGGTGCTCTAACTTACGAGCATTACGTGCAGTCCTTCCACACTTCAGGACCAGTTACCACTGATATCTTCGCTGGCACGTTGACACTGTGGCGACTGCACTTAACCGAGCACGCAGTCGAGGGGGGGGGGCACGAAGAAAAAGGGTGTGTGTGGGGGGGGGGCAAGTTGAACCGAGGTACGCGGGTGCAGGGTGAGTAACTCTGGTATTCGAACTCGGCGGTTTCCACCACTGAGTTCAACGAGTGTACCCCCCCCCCAACACCATGTCTCGTGGTTGTCGACTAACCAGAGCCGAGCGCAATCCGAGGGTCGTGAGATTCTTTGTAACAACAGTTTTGTCTAAATAATCCGTCGACCAATTGGCGACGGTCAAAGAAGATGTGACGTATGCTGAATAAGCTTCGGTAGATTAATAGTGACAGTAGACGAATGAAGGGGAAAAAATCAGATAGAGTGAAAGACACCAGTAGCCTTGAAATATTTGATTCTAATCTCTTTATATCTTCATGAAATATTTTGATTCTCATCTCTTTATATCTTCATGAAATATTTCGTGACGTGGCATGCTTTTGTCATATTTTAAATAGTCAGTTGATGGGGGAAGGGAGGGAGAAGCGAGGGACAAAATGCGATCCCATAGTTCGTTGAACATCGGTTTGAAAACCATTAGGTTTGACGCAAATGACATTAGTAGGGTGCCAGGTGAATTTGTCATTTGTGGTATGTAATACGTTATGTCGTGCAAGTCAGGCGTGCACTCAGCCGGCACCGGATGCGCGAGAGCAACACCAACAGAACGTCAGTAAGAACAGTTTACAGTCAGTAGTAATGTCACGTGATGTTAACGGTGCATTTGTTAATAGAAATCTTGGAGACAGGTAACGAACAATCAAATATACGTTATTTAAACAGTGTATTTATAGGCCTGACATGACGTCACATATTAACGAACATTTCGGTAAAAAGTTGGGCTGTTATCGATTAATTTAAATTGAATCGTTAATTTTTGAAAAATTATCGATTAATTAATCGATAATTTCGATTAAAGCCAAAAATAGAAATTTATGACGTCATTAAACTGAACTTTTCTCCCGGACATTGAAAATTAAGAATATTTTGAACTAAATTTTATGACAATTTGTTGATAATTGAATAGTTTTTTTAGCTGAAGGTGGTACGTCAGCGATGTATTTGATCCTTGAAAAGAGAATTGTTTATGGCAGTGAACACCATCTTCGACTTTGCCATCCGCAGTTAGCTTAAAAACATAATTTTTGCTCAACTTTCTAGTTATATGTTTAAATTTAACTGCGCTGATGCTGTCAGCCATTTATTAGTTGACGTCTGCCGGTCCACATAAAGTAATAAAATAAATTATAATATTACGCGGGAGACGTTTGTACGTAAAATATATATAAATTATTATTAATAATTTATTAATAAAAAATTTTTAAAAATATTATAAATATTTTCTTTAATTTTAATCGAATTTTTATCGATTAAAATAATTTTAATCGATAAAAAATTGTAACGATTAATCGAGAAATTAATCGTTAATTTCCGCAGCCCTAGTAAAAAGCCTTCCTCAACGAACAAATAAATAAAATCAAATAAAACTAATAAAATGTAAAAACTTAGCTGTGGTGTTATCTTAAACCCGCAAGAACAATATTTTTTCCATATATTTTGTCAAAATGAATAATGAATCATTTGACTTACTATTTTTAGAAGAGTCTAGACTAGAACTATACACTATATTACTATAGTAGTAACAAACGCGTATTGTTTTCACGAGAGCTATTCGCCATTGGAAAAAAAAGGGGGGGGGGTGTGACTATTCTTATAATCTCTACGTTGTAGATGTCAGATACAGACATACACAAAAATATGACGTATCTCCATCGTGCGCTTGTGCAACAACACCTGGGGGACTTACGTAGCCCTCGTACAAGTCTCGCGATTTGTTGTGTTATCTATCAGCCGAGCTTTCCCGTGGAGGGTGGCTGCCGCGTGTGATCTCTGGTTGGTCTCAAGAGCAGACGTCTTCTGTCCACGCACGTCATTTGTCTTCTGCTGGCAGTTGACGTTTGTTCACCTCCTGCAAGGAACACGTCATGCTGACGTCACCTAGTCTGTCTTCGATTGCGCGGCTGGATGTTAGAGTAACCGCGGATTAGATCAGGTGTGTAGATAGAGTGAGAGGGGACAGAAAAGGGGGGGGGGTAGAAAAATCATATGGACAAAAATTTGGACGGTTCCAGAATGAATACATACAAGGTGAACGAGCTTTGGCGAGGGTGGAGCGTTCAGATTATTTTGTTTTGAAATACAGACAATTTTCTAGTTAAATTTTTTAGAGGTCAAAGTTCACAAAGCGGCTTGTCCTACAATTAAAAATCATGACCTCTGATGGACCAGACGATCGCCATTACTACATCCCCAGCTATTACACTTTTATTGGAATGTTCATTTTGAACAGGTGTTAACTCTCTGGGGTTCGTTCATTCTGAACAGGTGTGTAGCCCGGGGTGGTGGGGAGGCAAGGGGTGTTCGTTTTATCCGTATGTGTTTACACTAGGTAATATGTGTTCATGTCGTCAAGGAATATGTGTTGACACTAGGTAATATGTGTTCATGTCGTCAAGGAATATGTGTTGACACTAGGTAATATGTGTTCATGTCGTCAAGGAATATGTGTTTACACTAGGTAATATGTGTTCATGTCGTCAAGGAATCATCCACGATATGAGTTTCACTACACCTGGCCAGAAGCCTTCGAAGTGGGGGCAGGGGCCTTTTTGTCAAGGTTAAATTTTGGACCCTCGCCGTCAGCTCCACCAATGGAAATACAGCCGAGCGAGCACTCGCGTGCTGAAACGCTCACCAAGACACTGGAAATTTCAGATTTGTATCTTAGGTTTTAATGTTGAATTCAAGTCTTACCATTGAGCAAACTATACACAGTGAATACCTAAACGGGGACTCTATAGCCATCAGTCCTGGTTGGTCAGGCTTATCATTGTATCAGTGAACATAAGTCAAGTTTAACATTGTATTGAGAAGGATAAGTCAGTTGTAGAATGTCATCGGTGAAGATAAGTCAGATGTGCCTTTGATAATGCAATCACTGTAGGTGAAGATAGAGATATCATGTTCTTTGGAGGAGGCCAAAAATCAAAGACTTGATATCAAACCGGAAGATCAGTCACCGTGAACCGCTTTATTTATGTTCTCACCCTCGAAATCCCCTCGACCATGATGTCTCCTAGATACACGCGAGTGTGGTTAGTGCAGGCAGGCCCGGCTCGGATAATACTGAGGGCTGTTATTTCACAGCACTTAAACTTTCCCCTCACGTGCTCCGCGTCGTTTCCCATAATTCCCTGAACGTCCAGAACCAGATACCCCTTATCCCTGGCGTCCCGGAAGTTCGCGAAAGTTCCCTCGCGCTATTTTTACGACAGGTGTCTTGGGAGGCCAGCTATTTTCGCGATGCTTGTGAAAACAACGCGAGAGTGAATCGAGTTGAAAAATGTTTGCGGGTAAAATAGAGGCGGAGCTTTAATTAGCTTGATTGGCGTGAGAGGCGGAGGAGTGAAATTCGTGCATGTTAATTACGTATGATTGACAGGTACCCGGAAAGGGCGGGGCAGAGTAATAGCCACTTAACCGGACGTGTTGTGACTGCCAGGAACTTGCAGTGGAAGACAAAACACCCTCACACAATGGGTTCAACGTGAAGTCTTATGTCATGCATTTGTTTCATGCATTTCCACATGTATAGAGCGTACCGTAACTGCCGAGATGAGAAAATAACGAGAATTTGTTTTAACTCACGAGACTTGGTAATAACTCGCGATATTTTTGCTTAATGTATGAGATTTTGCCTCAACTCAGATGATCTGTTTTCTTAAAGTAACGAGAAATTTTGTTAATTGGCAAGAATTTGTCTAAATTCACCAGACTTCATCTTAATTCATGAGAGTTTGTCTAAATTCACGAGAGTTTGTCTAAATTCACGAGATCTTGCATTAGCTGGCGAGACTGAGCTGTAAATTGCGAGACCCATTCCGGAACCCATAGGTTCCATCTCCAAATCTATATTCATCCGACTGTAACAGGTTGGTTCACTCCTATAGTCATCACTCACCGCATCCTCGGAGTCTGTAGATGGTTCTAATTACGCGACTCGTGCATGGGTAATGGAAATATATATCTGCCTTAAAGGGGAGAAGAGACCGAAAACTTCAGGCCTTTATATGGGCTAGGCCTTTCCATGGGCTATATAGGCCTTTCCATGGGCGCAGTGTTTCCTTGTCCCATCCCGGCTTTTTATGTGCCGAAAAAGTTTTTACCACCGGTTACATTTTCACCCCCAAAGTCAACAAGTTCCATTAGAAGGGTTAAACAAACGTAAAGCTAATGGCCTACTCAAGAAACACATTTACTTGGTGTTTTTGCTTTTACCCAACTTCGCGTTCCCCTCCCCAATGCCATTCATAATCCGAGAAAACATTTAACTGCGGCTCTGCACATGTGTGACTTATGTGTGACGTATGACGCGAGGAAAGCTAATCCCAGGGGTTTGCTGTCATGTTTTTAAGTTTTTGACGCCCTCGGCTTCCTCTCGTCAGATAACCTTGCAGACTCGTTCCTCGTGTCTATAGGAAGCGTGGAGTCGGTGCGGTTTATATTGGGGAAGGGTCTGACGTTTCCTCGTTGAAATACTCGTGTCGGCCCTCGATCGAATTCAGCTCTGTATACCAACCAACACCATTTCATATACATTCATATCATATGTTAGTTGCCTATACTGCAAGAGCGTATTTTTTCACAGTAACAAAACATTTTCAACGTAATGAAAATATTTTCACATTCAGTGGGGTTGTAAATATTTCTTTCCACTTAAAAGGATAATGTTTCCTCAAAGAGAAGAAATTTTCCCTATTTTAAAGAAACTATTTTCCTGTAATACTGGAGAATATTTTCCAAATCAACTAACTCGCGTATGTTTTCCGATAATCGCCGATATGACACAATAATCTTTCAGAAGACACCGAGGAGATTCCGAAGGCTTTAAAGACCGAGTCCCATAAAACAAAACCTGCGAGTTTTTGTTTATGTTTCTCACGTCGGCAAGTCCATTTACCTGCACCAGTAAAAAAAAACGGTTGGTTTGCTGGTTCGCGTGAGGCATCCCCAGACCCAGGGAAACCATGCCCTAAAGTAACCGCGACATTGTTTCCTGTTATCGCAAGAATCTCCGGCGAGGATTAGTACGTTTCCGCTGTTTGCCCTCGCGCTGCTCTCCCACTGGATATCTCCACGAGTCATTTAAGCCAATCGCATCATCAGCGACCAGAAACTCGCTAATGTCGAGCATTTAGGAAAACAAGAGAAAACACGAGCGATAGCATCTCGTTTTGCCAGTGACAACCGCGGCGTCGACAGACAGCAGCGCGCTGAGGTGACGGTCAGATCTGGAGTGAAGGCTGCCCTTGACGGTAGAGGTTTGTCGGCCGTTGACGGATGTCTGGAGAGTTTATATTAGCGAGTTGTGGTCATGGGTGCTGGAGGAGCCGCTGAGGGCTCGCGAGTTGTAGAAGTCACGTGGTCTTCTTGGATGGTGCCTCGAGTGCTGGTAGTATGGTAACCACTGAAGACATGAGGTCATGGCCTGGCCTAGTGACTCGTGTGCTATAGGTGTGTAGGCGTGTACCTAATGTACAATACCGTATACTCAATAGAAATAGAAATATACGGAGACTCGGACCAATAGATACTCGAGAACACACATTCCAGATGACACTTCGACCGATGGGCCATAAGAAACACAACAGCTGTCCAGTTGACCACTGGCTAGTAAGGGGAGAGAAGTAAATGCGCCGTTGTCCGGATACCGTTCCAAAAATATTGTTTGTTATTGACGTGGGACGGGCGAGGGGGAAACAGGCGCAAAAATTACAGCTTAGTTTTCCCATAGCGCTCGAGTTACCTACTCCTGCTGTGCGCTTGCATGTTTTGACTGTGCTAATCTCGCCTTCCGCTCACGGTACGCCAGCCGTGCACGGCGTGACAAATGCTGTACCGGGTACGGCTCCGGTGATAGGTTGTGACAGGACCGCATGCCACGGTGGGTTTGTGTTGGTAAGCCACGGAGAATCTCGTGGCCACGTCGTATAAGGTATACCGAATAGATGTGTCGTTAAGAAAAAAAAAGTAATCACCCTAGTATCGGTATATAATAATAATAATATAGACCGGAAAGTAGTTGTTGCAGTCAACACTAGGTAGTATGAAATGTAAATACTGTACAAGTATTGCTATTATGTACACACAATATAATTTATAAGCTTTTCGGATTTACAAGAAATAGTGTAGCCACTTTAGTCAAATATATATATATATATATATATATATATATATATATATATATATAGGTCATAAATTAAATACGTCAACAACTACCGAAGATCTCTGCTTTATAAGAGTAGTTATTTACGAATAACAATCAAACCTGCAAACATATATTTAAGGATAAAAAGCGGTTGTCATTTCATGGCGTAAATCTATCAATAAAGCTCTGCACATTTTATGGAAACAATTTCAATGATATATTTAATAAATCTCCGGGTCTGCTTTTAGGACTTATCTCAACAGATATTTGTTAGGACTTCTCTCAACAGATATTTGTTAGGACGACTTATCTCAACAGATATTTGTTAGGACTTATCTCAACAGATATTTGTTAGGACTTATCTCAACAGATATTTGTTAGGACTTATCTCAACAGATAGTTGTTAGGACTTATCTCAACAGATATTTGTTAGGACATATCTCAACAGATATTTGTTAGGACTTAGCTCAACAGACATTTGTTAGCACTTCTCTCAACAGACATTTGTTAGGACTTATCTCAACAGATATTTGTTAGGACTTATCTCAACAGATATGTGTTAGGACTTATCTCAACAGATATTTGTTAGGACTTATCTCAACAGACATTTGTTAGTTGAAGTTAATTCGAGTCAGCTGTTAGACTTGGCCTAGACACACGTTTGTTGTACATGAAAACCTATTGTTTCTTCTATATTTATGCCGAAAAACATGTTTTAACCACGACCTTGTCTAGAGACAGGAGCATTGCGTCATAAGTTAAAGACATATACAGGTCTGTAAGAGGAGAAGCTCTATAGGACCATCTTAGATTTAGACATTTCCACCAATCTTATTTATACATTTCCACCAATATTAGATTTAGACATTTCCCCCATCTTAGATTTTGACATTTCCACCAATCTTATTTATACATTTCCACCAATATTAGATTTTGACATTTCCACCAATCTTATTTATACATTTCCACCAATATTAGATTTTGACATTTCCACCAATCTTATTTATACATTTCCACCAATATTAGATTTTGACATTTCCACCAATCTTATTTATACATTTCCACCAATATTAGATTTTGACATTTCCACCAATCTTATTTATACATTTCCACCAATATTAGATTTTGACATTTCCACCAATCTTATTTATACATTTCCCCCATCTTAGATTTTGACATTTCCACCAATCTTATTTATACATTTCCACCAATCATCTTTTTTTACCCAGCACCAAGTCAAATAGCTCTAGATGCCATAAACTGAACCCAAAGTACGGGGGTGGGGGTGCTTATTTACGTTCCCCCCAGATCAAACAATTTGACGTTTATTTGTCGAAATCAAGTATCCATGAACTCCACGCCGACGGGTGAGCAAACGACACTGCTGCACGGGGTCCCGACGCCCTCCCCGGGTGCCGCGCATGTTTAAATAGTCGCAGCGGTGTTGCTTTATTTTGGCAGCGCTGGGGGTATCCGGTACCAGTGGTTTATGGTGGGATGTCAGCCTCGGCCTAGAGCTCGCGTTAAGATGAAGTCTACCCGCCTTTTTGCGGTAAGGACTCGTGGTACTGATGGGAGCGCTCCTCGAGAATGGTGTCGAGGGTTTTTTCCTCTCGCCTAGCGTCCTATTTTATACCTTAGTAAATCTTCAAACTTCATAGATAACTCTTGACGCTAATGTTGACGGAAAGAAAACCAAAATAATCTCAATACTCGTGACCAAACTACCCCCACTCCCCCCTGCCCCTCGAGGGATACGTTTTGATCAACAAACAAGGGAAGATATACCAAATAAATAAAGATGATTTCAGCTGTTAGCTTATCAAAACTTGCCGTTTGTCACTTGCTGAATTTAAGTATTAGCTTGTGTTGCTTTGTTGTAAACTTTTTATTCCACCCTCGTCCAATCATTACTTCTATTAAATACAGAGCTTTCTCTGGTGGCTTCTCTTCTTCTCACCCCCTCCCCTTTCTCTCTCTCTCTCTCTCTCTCTCTCTCTCTCTCTCTCTCGCTCTCGCTCTCGCTCTCTCACTACATCTTCTTCTCTGCCAAACATACTTCCATATTCCTTTGTCAATCGTGCGATTTCTGCGATGCCATATAATGCCATTTCTTATGAATTCCACTCTATTCCGTACACTCACTAAGATTTACTTAATCTAAGCTCCCCTCACTTATCCAAAATCACCCTCTGCCCCAAACGTCTCTCCATTTACCTGTGCCGCCCCTGCCAAGGCCGGCTACTCTACCGCAAAGTTGTGTGTTTATGTGCACCTGTGACGGTAGTCTCCCTTCGATGAACACGGTTTGGGCGTTGTTACTGAAAACATTGAACTCGTTACCACTAAACACCTCACTCCTGCTGGCGCCCCGTTACCACTAACACCCCACTCCTGCTGGCGCCCCGTTACCACTAACACCCCACTCCTGCTGCAGCCCCGTTACCACTAAACGCCCCCTTTCCTGCTGGCGCCCCGTTACCACTAAGCGCCCCCACTCCTGCTGGCGCCCCGTTACCTCTAAACACCCCAATCCTGCTGACGCCCCGAGCCACCCACCCCAGCCCCCACCCCAGCCCCCACTCCGTGGCTGCCCTACACTAACCATCACCACCCCATCTCCTAACTACCACGCCTACTACGGACAAAACAAACAACCACTCCCCTCGTTTCTGAAACTCTTCTTTTTTTTTGCACGTTTGTTAACAACGCATTCTTGGCTGTTATAACACTGGCCAGTTTTAGCATGTGTGATAGCAAAGTTTAAAATTGTATAACGTTAGTATAGTTTCAGGTTGTGTTACGACACTAGTATATAATAAGGTATAACAAATAAAGTAGTATGTCGTATAGTAGTAGTTCACACTGATAGGTAATTCAATGACGTGAATGTTATACGTGTACATCGGTCTTATTTGACGTATATTGCACATTACGTGATTGACATAAGCAGCAGACGTGGGTTGTTGCCTTGATAGTGTACTGCCAACCTCGTATGTCTTAAAGCTGATACAAATCACATGCGTCCGTTAAAGCCAAACATCTTTAGACTTTAGAACGATTGTGTGTCTTGGATTCTAGCAAACAATAACAATTGTAAAGATTTATCTCCCTTTAACCCATGAAGAATTTCACAAGATTGATCACCCCTTTATCCTACGAGAGTTTCCGTCTTATTGTCTCAACCTAACTTTACCTGGAGAAACAGTTCCAATAAAAGTAAATAACTGACCATTAACCGAGTGGCAAGCCCTCGTGGCAACTCTTGATTTAAATGGCAGCCCTCGGCACTCAAAGCTCGTTTAACTGGCCACAGGCAATGAATGTTTTATTTATTTATTTATTTATTATTTTTTATGTAAATATTTATTTAATTATTATTTTTATTTTTTTTGGTTATATTTCTGAGTGCCAGACCAAACGATTTTTATTTATTTTCATTTTATTTTACTGATTTTTTTAAAAACAACCTATAGGAAAATAGTGTAATAATATACTGCCTGTAACTGGCTGCTTTTATTCAAACGTGTTTAGTTACTAGCATTGCGACATCATAATCAAACTGCCCTTTTTTTTACCCCTCGTCGTGTCCTCGGTTTATGAAAGACAATCCCTCGATTCGTGGTATCTGTCCGGTCAATAATTTCATTGAAATGAAATGCCAGTCATAGTACGACGTATTGAATTGTTGGTTTAGATTTCAAAAAATCCTTTTGATATTTGTATTCTAATCACCATAACTTTTTTTTTAAATATAAGGAAGCTATGGCGGAGAGCATGCGTAGAGGGACAGAAAATTGCATATGATTAGACAATATAAATTACCAGAGTGAATTACTAGGAATCCATGTGTAAGATTGGGTGGGGTGTATGAACGATAAGTGCTGTGACTGTGATGGGGAAAAAAAGGCTGTGACATACGCTGGCACATAGACTTAGACTAAATCTTTTGTCACTTGTTTTCTACATGGCTTAGATTTACAAAGCCTCTTATTCAATTGACCAATGTTAAGATACCGACCAATGCCTTTGAACTGACCTCTCGTCCTCTGTTTCCCAATAGGGCTGGACAATTCAGATCGGCCAGGCGACGTGTTAGAGCGAGACGGCTACCCACACCAGACTCCGCGCCAGAAGAGGGTTCGAACCTCCTTCAAGCACCACCAGCTGCGGACGATGAAGTCCTACTTCGCACTCAACCACAACCCAGATGCCAAGGACCTCAAGCAGCTGGCGCAGAAAACTGGACTGTCCAAGCGAGTTTTACAGGTGAGTCTCTGTCCAAGCGAGTTTTACAAGTGAGTCTATGTCCAAGCGAGTTTTACAGGTGAGTCTATGTCCAAGCGAGTTTTACAGGTGAGTCTATGTCCAAGCGCGTTTTACAGGTGAGTCTATGTCCACGCGAGTTTTACAGGTGAGTCTTTGTCCAAGCGAGTTTTACAGGTGAGTCTCTGTCCACGCGAGTTTTACAGGTATCATATTTGTGCTTTAATGTTTAGTAAATATCAACTATATTTATTTATTCTTATTTATTTATTTGAAGTGTGATCCAGGCAAACACCAATCCTTGTTAAAAAGTTGCAGTAACTGTCGGAGCATCTGATTATAACTATTATTGACAGTATTAAAACACGACTAAATATACATGTAAATGCGTTGGTATGAGAGAGCTGAGATGCTCTCAAAACTCAAAATAAAGTTAAAAAGTCATTAGCTTTCATTAACTCCGTGCTCTTATTAACTTGGATTTAGTTCCCTGCTCTTGTTCACTTGGCTTTAGCTCCCAGCTCTTATTAACTTGGTTTTAGCTCCCTGGTCTTATTCACTTGGCCTTAGCTCTCTGGTCTTATTCACTTGGCCTTAGCTCCCTGCTCTTATTCACTTAGCCTTAGCTCCCTTCTCTTATTCCCTTGGCCTTAGCTTTCCACTTGGCTAACGAGAAATGAAAATTTGAAAGCGGAAGTCGCACGTGATGTAACTGGAAGTTGCCAGTCTCCAGCCGCGAGGAGGTGTTGAGGGCGCGATAAGATTAAATAAAGAGGTGGCGACTTTGAGCGGCCCACATAGAGTTATGTATCCGCTCGCCATTGACTCGTCTTATGACAGTAGGCAGTCATGGGGCTAGAGGTCGGGATGAGAGGAAAGGTTGGCAAGAAGGGAGGTTAATCAAATTATTTACTGCAGGTCATTTTGATATCAAGTGTCTAGTGTTCAAGTTTTTTGTGGATGGTCTCCCTTGAACCCACTCGGCGGTGAGAGGAACACATGATCAGATGAGAAGATAATTCAGGACTAAAATTTTATATTAAAAAGTTTCCATTTTAGTTTTAGCGAGGGCCGTAACTGGGGAGAGAGGTCACAGGAGCGAAGTCTGAATACGAGACCGATTTTTACAAAAAATCAGGGGGCGGTAATCAAACGGCTGGGGCAAGTGAAAAGACGGGTTTGAGATTATGAGGTTCCAATCAGGAGGGGGCGTGGTTTTCATGACGATTTGCGCAAGTATAGCACACGCCCCTCCCTCTTCTTGGCACCGACCATTTCGGGTGTCTACCAACCAACATGGTGTACATAGTAGGCGATATAAAACAAATATTGTATACTGGGAAGTCTCAAAATACGCGATGTTACACACACACACACACACTTTTTTGTTTTACAAAAATCACCCTTTAACCCAAAAAAATATTATAAAATAGAAAAGCCTTTACTCAGTCTCAACGAATAGAATTTTTTACCACGTTTTTATTAACTCGCTTTCGTTCCTGTGGCATTGTTTGTTTGTGTGTCTGTCCAAGATTTTTCAAATCTGCCAACGTAAAATTAAACCACTTCTGATGGTCCTAGAGATCTCAAAATTTTACCACAGATAGATCTTGGATGACAATGGATTGTATCAAAATTTCAGATCGATCGAATGTACCGTTATTAAATTATTGAAACGTTTTAGTTTATCTATATTTTATTATATACTAGGGGCAAGTACCCGGCTTCTCCCGGGTTTAACAACAACAGCAACAACAACAGCAACAACAACAGCAACAACGACAAAAACAACAACAGAAACAGCAACAGCAACAAAAACAACAAAAACAAAACAACAACAAAAACAACAAAATCAACAACAAAACAACAACAAATCAACAACAACAAAACAACAAATACAACAGCAACAACAACAAAGCAACAACAACATGAAGGACATTGTCGTCGCAGGGCAAGGGATGTGGACAACAACAACAATAGCAAAAACAACACAAAAGCAACAACAGCAACAGCAACAACAACAGCAACAACAACAAAAACAAAACAACAACAAAAACATCAACAACAAAACAACAACAAAACAACAACTACAACAACAGCAACAACAACAAAGCAACAACAACAAAGCAACAACAACAAAAAAAATATTTTTTTATTGCGATACTCGCCTTCTTGTTAATCTCGACACCAAAATGTTTATTAATTTGCGTCATTATTTTACGTCATAATTTTCAATAATTTTTATTTTATATAGCTCATATAGGGAAAAACTACATTTTGGGCCCCCGGGCCCCAGTATCTTATATATAAGGAACGAAACCTGTTTAATAACCTTTCCGGTATAATTTTGTGTACCACGTTTCACGTTATTTGGTTGTCTGGATCTTGAGTTATTAGGGAACAGACAGACAGACATCCAGACAACAAATGCGGCTTATATATATAGAGACTTGCTTTCGTGCCTGTCTGTCCGCAATTTTTCAAATTTGCCAACGTAAAATTAAACCACTTCTGATGGTCCTAGAGAGCTCAAAATTTTACCACAGATAGATCTTGGATGACAATGCATTGTATCAAAATTACAGATCGATCAAATGTACCGTAATTAAATAAATGCATTGCTTAGTTTATCTTTATATTAGCATCTGTACCCGCCTGCCGTAGTTTAATTTCACGTGAGGAGTTCACCCCGTGACCTCGTCGCTTTGTTATTAAACGTTGGGCGGGCGCTGATGAGGTGTTTGGTAAAATAAATAGAGGTCAAAAAATATTTTTAAAAAACACGTTTTTATTATTGGACTAAAAAGAATAAAATAAATAAAGGGAAAAAATAATTTTTAAAAGTCACGTTTTCACAAGTGGACTAAAAAGAAGAAAATAATTTAAAACTTGTAAGTTCAAGTACTTCGATTTAATAAGACTAAAAACGTAGGGTGGGTGTTTGGTATAAAAATTAAAGATTTCTAATTTAGAAGGCAAAAGAGAGATCTATAAGTGAGAGAATGAGTGAACCGCATATATTAAACCTCATAAGCGCCCGTCCCACCTTTTTAGTCATATTAAATTGAAGTACTTGAACTAATAAGTTTTAAATTATTTTCTTCTTTTTAGTCCACTTGTAAAACGTGGTTTTTTTAAATCGTTTGTTTACCTTTATTTATTATTATCTTAATCCATCCTGGGGATATTTTTACTACACGGAATATGGACCCCCAGAATATGGACCCCCGGATTATGGACCTCTTTGGCAAAGGCTTTGCACAAGAAAAAACGTTAGGACAGATCTGCACTATTTCAAAGACGGAGACTTCCGAGAGAACTGAGAGAAGAGTGAGTTAAACAATAGCTACGTCATAAATCTCATGGAGTCTAAACGCAACATTACATCTCATAAACTTTGACAATATAAACACAAACCCGACTCCACAACCATGCCCATATCACCTCATAGCACCCCACAATCACACCCATGTCACCTCATACCGCCCCACAACCACGCCCATGTCACCTCATAGGGCCCCACAACCACGCCCATATCACCTCATACCGCTCCACAACCACGCCCATCTCACCTCATAGCGCCCCACAATCACGCCCATGTCACCTCGTAGCACCACACAACCACGCCCATATCACCTCATAACACCCCACAATCACACCCATGTCACCTCATTGCACCATACAATCACACCCATGTCACCTAACAACACCCCACAATCACACCCATGTCACCTAACAACACCCCACAATCACACCCATGTCACCTCATAACACCCCACAATCACACCCATGTCACCTCATAGCACCACACAATCACACCCATGTCACCTCATAATACCCCACAATCACACCCATGTCACCTCATAATACCCCACAATCACACCCATGCCCATGTCACATCATAGCACCACACAATCACACCCATGTCACCTCAAAAAACACCCCACAATCACACCCATGTCACCCAATACCGCCCAAAAATAACGCCCATGTCACCCCATACCGCCCCACAACCACGCCCATGTCACCTCCTAACGCCCCACAATCACACCCATGTCACCTCATAGCACCACACAATCACACCCATGTCACCCCATACCGCCCCACAACAACGCCCACGTCGCTCCATGGCGTCCTATAATCTGCTCCCCTCTAGTAGTCTGTGAAAATCCCAAATCTAGCCCTCCCACTCGAGTATTCTATAGCCCTCTCTGTCCCCCCCCCCAACCTCCCCCCCCCCAAAAAAAAACTCCCATTCATTGAGTCCGTAATACACAACGATATCCACAAATTCTAAGGAGTGGACCGCTAAATATTGGCAATTTCGGCACTGACCAAACTAGCCCGCACCGTTACACTCCGACATTCAGTCTATGATGTCCGATAAGACGATTACGACACTAGCCCCCCCCCCACCCCGTTCAGTCCTTCAACAGTAGTGACCAGGATCTCAGCGACCAAACGGGTGTTCGTCTGTCTCATTTTCTCAAGTGACCACTCGCTACATTCCAACCCCAGTGGTCGGTCCGACTGGGCATTGTCCGGCAGGGGGCTCAAGGGGGATATAGATCACACATCGGGGTACTCCAGTGTAGTTCTTGACCACCGCAAACCCGCGGTAATGTCCTCCCAGGCTAGACCATGAGTTGTCCAAGTCAATGGTCAGGAGCAAGTACCATCAGGCTGTACTCCAGTACCGCAATGGTCAGGAGCAAGTACCACCAGGCTGTACTCCAATACTGCAATGGTCAGGAGAAAGTACCATCAGGCTGTACTCCAGTACAGCAATGCAAGGTAAACAGCTCGAACTTTGGTGGCGCGGCGAAGGTGTTGAGAACTCTAAGACACGGCGTACACTCAGGGTACACACATCGTACACACAAGGTACACATATCATACACACAGGATACACACAGGGTACACACATCTTATGGTGGAGTCGCCCATTTTCTGATAAAGTTGTCTGTATTCTGATAGAGTTGCCCGTATTCTGGTAGAGTTGCCCATATTCTTATAGTTGCCCATTTTCTGATAAAGTTGTCTGTATTCTGATAGAGTTGCCCGTATTCTGGTAGAGTTGCCCATATTCTTATAGTTGCCCATTTTCTGATAAAGTTGTCTGTATTCTGATAGAGTTGCCCGTATTCTGGTAGAGTTGCCCATATTCTTATAGTTGCCCATTTTCTGATAAAGTTGTCTGTATTCTGATAGAGTTGCCCGTATTCTGGTAGAGTTGCCCATATTCTTATAGTTGCCCATTTTCTGATAAAGTTGTCTGTATTCTGATAGAGTTGCCCGTATTCTGGTAGAGTTGCCCATATTCTTATAGTTGCCCATTTTCTGATAAAGTTGTCTGTATTCTGATAGAGTTGCCCGTATTCTGGTAGAGTTGCCCATATTCTTATAGTTGCCCATCTTCTGATAAAGTTGTCTGTATTCTGATAGAGTTGCCCGTATTCTGGTAGAGTTGCCCATATTCTTATAGTTGCCCATTTTCTGATAAAGTTGTCTGTATTCTGATAGAGTTGCCCGTATTCTGGTAGAGTTGCCCATATTCTTATAGTTGCCCATCTTCTGATAAAGTTGTCTGTATTCTGATAGAGTTGCCCGTATTCTGGTAGAGTTGCCCATATTCTTATAGTTGCCCATTTTCTGATAAAGTTGTCTGTATTCTGATAGAGTTGCCCGTATTCTGGTAGAGTTGCCCATATTCTTATAGTTGCCCATCTTCTGATAAAGTTGTCTGTATTCTGATAGAGTTGCCCGTATTCTGGTAGAGTTGCCCATATTCTGATAGAGTTTCCCATATCCTGATAGAACTGCCCACAAGTACAAGGGACAGCAATTAGTGTCCACTCACATGCCATTGATTTGATTATTTCCTCTGACCACGTCAGTGTTGGTGGTTATCAACAGCAGACGTTACACCGACTATCACATACGCCCCCCAACCCCCACTCCATACCCATACTTTGTTGCCCCAGCCCGAGTGTTCGCCGTACCTTATAATTATAAGCTAATCTGATTTTTAAATCTCCAGGTAGATTTGTATCAGTTGAGTTTCTGTAGGATTAGAAGCAGACGAATCCAAAGTTCTAACATCACGTGGTTTGAAAAATCTCTTGACAAAATACTAGACAAGAATTATTTTTTTACCCATCTTTAAAATGTCTCGAGTCATGGGTGGTCGCGAAATGACGTCATCAGTTCTTGTGATGTACCATTAGCGCCCTCCAGCGCCCTCTATTTGTTCTCTACGGAGAAAGACTCGGGGGCCCAAGTGGTAGGAGGGAGGGGAACGGGCAATGTCAGAAAGTAACCGAGTGTGCGCTCCTTTAGAGGTGGGCGGAGAGTGCAAACAGGACTCGAGCCCCCGACACACAAACACAAACGCGCGGCCGTCACCGCGTACACACATGGACGTGATCTGTGTACACAAAGAAACGGTAGCGTATTCGGATCGCCGGTGTTTGCCGATATGAGGCACCGGTTCTCGAAACTCCTCAACGCGTACCCGGGATTGTCTGACAGTCCCCCGACACATCCCCGGGTCTGTCAAATGCGGAGGGCTGCTAGCCGACAGGAGGCAAATATTTTTTGTGGTATGGGATACAGTGAGTCTCAAACCAGGGGCCCCCTGACACCAGGTTATAAAATGATAAACTTTGGCCCCTTACAAGAAGTCTAGATTCAAGACCGGTCTTATTGTCACTGAGCAGACGTCTTGCTATAAATGTTAATAATCCTTGGAAATTGTAGGAATTTTTTTTGTTTAATAGCACTATGAGTCTGAAGTAATATTGCTTGTCAGTACTTAGTAATAGGAGACAAATTACTTGTTAATATGTGACAAAATGGCTGGTTAAATGAGATGAGATAAATTCTTGGCAGACAAACTGTATGATGACAAGCGATAGTCGTTATTGTTTGACATATGACGTCATATCTCATTAATGGGTGAGGAAATGACCGCCCCTGGATAAGTGAGAATACGTGAACAGTTGTGAAGGTGAAGGTTATATGACAAGTGTTTGAAAAGCCCAGTGCAAAAGGGGGAGCCAATTCCTCGTGAATATACATACTTAGTAGAAGTTTTACCTAGAGTTACGGGAACCTGAATCAATAAAAGTGTTGTGCTTGTTTTGATAAAAGTTACGTGCAGAAGTGAGATATCGAAAGGGTATAGAATGAGCACCCGGGGTCCAATTTCACTATAAATTCCTTGCACCAAAATACACAATGGTCGAAGTGGAGCAGCCAACCAACCGATGTGGAGCGGACCACCGGTCGATGTATAGCGGACCACCTGCCGATGTATAGCGGACCACCAGCCGATGCATAGCGGACCACCGGCCGATGTATAGCGGACCACCGGCCGATGTATAGCGTACCACCGGCCGATGTATAGCGGACCACCGGCCGATGTATAGCGTACCACCGGCCGATGTATAGCGGACCACCGGCCGATGCATAGCGGACCACCGGCCGATGTATAGCGGACCACCGGCCGATGTATAGCGGACCACTGGCCGATGCATAGCGGGCCACCGGCCGATGTATAGCGGACCACCGGTCGATGTATAGCGGTCTTTAGTTCACTAGGGTTGTCTGCAAATTTACTACGCTGACTCAATCATCTTGTTATCCTAAAGTCCACCTGACCTCTGTCCACACATCTTATTGACCACGAGACCTCTCACGTGTAATCTCTCTTAATGACCCACTCCCCAACCCGTCATCAGGTGATCGCTAATCTCGGCCCACACAATGAACCAGGGGCGTCGATACATTGGGGGGGGGGCGGCGCTAGGGCCACCCCTGTCTCAGTGTACACTGTCCTGGCGTGCTTAAGTGTGAGCTACATGACACTGGAGACATGACCAGCATGCAGACGACTCGAGATCGCCTTTGGTCACGTGCTCTGACTCGAGGTCTTTATCAGTGGCGAACTTCTTGGAGAGTTTACACACGTCCTGGCCCCGCCCCGCCCGGCCTGTATCACAATGACAAATTGAGGACAGCGTTATTTTAACATCTTTATAGTATGTGACCTCGCTCTCTTTATAGTCTGTAACATCGCACTTTTTATAGTCTGTAACCTCACTCTCTTTATAGTCGGTAACCTCACTCTCTTTATAGTCTGTAACCTCACTCTCTTTATATTCGGTTAACTCACTCTCTTTATAGTCTGTAACCTCACTCTCGTTATAGTCGGTAACCTCGCGCTATTTATAGTATGTAACCTCGCGCTATTTATATCTTATGTTTCCTTTGATCTCTTTATATATTATGTTGTCTTTTTCTCTTTATATCTTCTCTTGCCCTGTCCTCGTTATGTTTTCATACTATTTCTCTAGATTTGCGTCCCCCGTCCCATATAATCCTTCAGAAAGAGAAGATCTAATCAGCGACTCACCTACTATTGGGAAACTCCAATTAGGCCATCATAGCACAGGAAACGCGTTGAACTGATTCAAAAACTCTAGAAATGGCAGAAATAGGAAACTCTTATCAAGACAGCCTAATAGAATTTCAAAGGCCTGTGGTTTGGACTTGGAACTAACACTGATACTCAATTTGAATCAATTCTGAAACGGTTTAAGGTGCTGCATTTTTTAAAAAAAGTGTCGCCATTGGGAATCAGACAAAGTAGCTTGAATAAACGGACAGCCAAAAGAGAACCAGAGAACTCCGTGATTTACTGTGAACGTGGTCATAAAAGTACACATAGATGGTCAATATAGAAGTAGTTATTTGACAAGCTTCTTCGTTCTTCCACTGAGATATAGTCATACCACCGTGTGATTTTTATTTTTTTTTAAAACCGAGGGCCAGTGGCGAGGGTGGATTTGTCGCACGCGGTCTGAAGCTGTGGAAGGTCATTAGTGCCGGACTGCAGGTGTCCTGTCGTGTTTGTTGTTCACGTGGATGTGACCGCCTTTCATGGACCCGAGCCCTGACCATTGTCCGCGGGGCGTCCGCTCAGATGTCGACACGAACAAACTTGCTCAAGTGTGAAAACTGGACAAGGGACGCTTTAAATACTATCCATCCAGTGTGTACATAGTGTACATGGAACTGCCACGTACACATTTAACATGCGAAGATCACATTGGTTTTAAGTCAATAACTGTGAGGGGGGCCATGCAGTTCAGTAGACATTATTCAATTGTTTTGATTGATGTATTGGAGCGCTATAGCCTTAACGGACATTACGCAGGGAACCTCGGGACAAAATAGAAGAAAAGATAAACAACATAAAACAAATAATGAAAACAACAGAGAAATGAACAGATGCAGCTGCTGCACTGGATCAAAGAGAGTTCTTCCAGAGCTTCCGTAACCTTTCAACTCTGGAATTGTGGGATACACGTGGGAGCTCAAAAAATAAAATAAGGTTGGGGGGCGGGGGGCTTGAGCTGGCAGTTGGGTTTGGGGGGGGGGCGATTTTCACACTTCTCAATGATAAAAATAACAGATACAAATAAGCAGATGAAATGTATCGGCTTATCATCCTATCACCACCGTGCCCTCTCTTCCTCCTCGTCCTTTCGAATCTTTTGATTAATTAAACAGTGGGTACGGCGCATCAATCATATTTGAGCCGAGACCAGGTGAGAGGTGGGGGTGGGGGTGGGGTAAGTTATTAGAAGCTTAGCTACAGGTGAGGCGAGCAGTTGGTGAATTGGGCTGTCAGCAAGGATGCGCTTCTGTGGAGACGAGCGTTCTTTTGTAAGCGGATTGTAGAGATGGTCCGAGGCGAGGACGAGGGCTCGGGGTACAAGAATCACGTGGGGTCGGATTTCGTGGCGGGGATTATCTTAATCGAATCAACGTCAGGAGATAACTATCAAGATTATCTGATTGAAAAATGAACGGGGATCAAGGGGGAGAGAATCCATGTCGTAGGATCTCGTCTGCCCTTCAAGAGATGCTATTTCACAATGGAAACGATTTGCAAGTTGCCTTCTCCTGACACCAATAACAAGCCGGGATTAACCTAATGCCAGTTGTTGTTTTTTGTATTTTTTTTTACAACTGGCTTTTGTCCGGGCCCCGCCCTATATGTAGCGTTAATATGATAAAGTATCTGTCAATCATCTGCTGAAAATGGGCGTGGCGCTAACACTGGGCATGTTCCCATCAATTGGCTGCTGACATTTTATCAGTTTACAAGATTAGTCTAGATAAACTAGATTTTTTTCCCATATCCTGTATTGCTTAGTTCCTCCATCATTTTATTTTGTATTATTCTGGGGAAAAAAATTATCAGAAACTTTCATGCATATTATTAAATCTTATTAAGAGAAATGGTTAAAGAAGAGCGTAAATGTGAGCCTGACAAGACGCCTCAAAACAATGACTGTTTCGGAAAAAAGCCTTGGTCATCGAAAGAACAAACACTAATAGAAGAGAGAAAATAAAACGTCCCTGAACTCAAAAGGATTATTTAGTGCAGGGGTCTCTAAACTTTTTTGCCGGAGGGCCACATTAGCTGTCAAACAGCAGTTTGGGGGCCAACTACACACAGTTTTCTGGTAAACTATAGGTAAAAAGTATCTTTTTGGAGATTAAAAGGTCTCCAGGGGCCGGATGAGAGGGCCTCGCGGGCCACATTTTGCCCGCGGGACGTAGTGCCTGAATCTAGTGCATGGGTCTGAATACAGTCTGGTGTCAGTCTAGGCACACAAAGCTATTGTCGACGGCAAGTCGTAGAAAGAAAACAAGATGGGAAAGAAATGGGTAAGAGATACGAAGTTAGTTGAGCTCATAAATAAAGTAGAAATCCTTGCATCAA
This sequence comes from Ampullaceana balthica, assembly GCA_944989445.1. Lineage (NCBI taxonomy): Eukaryota > Metazoa > Mollusca > Gastropoda > Lymnaeidae > Ampullaceana > Ampullaceana balthica. Next base: position 234,402 of record CALYLW010000001.1, on the reverse strand, counting down.
CATGACCACTACGTTAAAGCCTCCTGGTAAATGCCCCCTCCCCACAACAAACACCCACCCCTTCCCGCCACCCCCCAAAATATTTGGTACCCCTAACAAAAGTTCTAAAAGTCACCCGGGGCTATAACAGTGGAAAGCGTGGCCCATTTTTGTTGTTGTCTTCTGTCCATTTTGTTCCCAGCATTCTTCTCTACACCCTCCCCGCCCATACTAAGTATCTATTAGGCCCGAGCCTGGGGCGGTTCTCTTCACAACTCGGTCCGGGTACTTTGAGACCCGGTGGGTCAGAGTCTAGGCCGGCTGCTGAGACCCGCACACCACAATTTTATAGCCACACGTCCCACACACCAGCAATCCATAGCCACACGTCCCACACACCAGCACATACATTGAAATTTATGAAGAATGATGCAACTATAAACAAGCAGAGTATGTGTGCCAATAGAAGGAGAGTGTGAGAATACCTGGCCTATCGGGGTATCTGGGTCAGTACCCGGGTGAACCCCACCATCTATAGTTAGAACTGTCATTCGAGTGAACCCCACCATCTATAGTTAGAACTCTGTCAGTCGGGTGAACCCCACCATCTATATTTAGAACTCTGTCAGTCGGGTGAACCCCACCATCTATAGTTAGAACTGTCAGTCGGGTGAACCCCACCATCTATAGTTAGAACTGTCAGTCGGGTGAACCCCACCATCTATAGTTAGAACTCTGTCAGTCGGGTGAACCCCACCATCTATAGTTAGAACTCTGTCAGTCGGGTGAACTACGAGAGACTTGATAAAAAACGATGGCATTAAAAGTGTGTGTAAGGGGGGGGGGCGTGTCACGTGGTCTATGGCAATCATTACATTAGTGAACGAGGCGACACGTGGGCTAGTGGAGTACAAGCAGACGACATGACAATGGGGTGGGGGGTGGGGGGTGGGGCTGGGACAAGCCTTCGGTACTCACTAAAGAGGACATATCCCCAGCCGGCCACGTGACCAGTGATGAAGTCACGTGTCTTAATGTTTGATGTTTGAAATGATATCCGTTTTGCTTCTAACGCCAGGCGGGTTTAAAAAAAAATTAAATGGAGTTGTAAGATAGTGACTTAGAAACACACCAAAAAAAAACAAAAAAAAATATATAAATTGCTAAATGAAAGGTAAATCTTTAAATACTTATGACTCGGAAATCCCTGAATTCACACTGAAATGAAAAAGAAATAAATAAATTCAAACTATAATGACAGGAAATCCCTAAATGTTTACTACAAAGACAAGGAAATTCCTAAATTTTTACCACATAGACATTAAAATCCCTAAATTCTTACCGTAAAGACAGTGAAATCCCTAAATACTTACAAATAGACATTAAAATCCATAAATTCTTACCATAAAGACTGGGAAATCCCTAAATACTTACAAATAGACAAGAAAATCCCCAAATCTTACCATAAAGACAGGGAAATCCATAATCTATTGTTATAATGACGAGATGTTCAATAAATTCTTAGTACAATATCATAAATGTCATTATCTTTTATTCGTGGTCAGTGTTGTAGGGAATAGTTGTGGAAATCTTGATCAAATTTGTTTAATTTGTCTAACAATTTTGTTGTTGACTGTCTACCCCCCAGGTCTGGTTCCAGAACGCGAGAGCCAAGTACAGACGGAACCTGCTCAAGCAGCAGGACTCCGAGGGCGGGACCAAGTCGGGTCAAGGCCAGGGACCTGACTCACCCGACGGTCAGGACAAGGAGAGCAAGGGCACCAACTCCATCACGGATCTCAACGCCGGGTCGCCGGCCCTGTCGGACATCAGCTCCACCCCCTCCCTCAGCGACATCCAGTCGTCCACCATCGAGACTGACCACAACAGCAGCAGCAACAACAGCATATCGGACCTCTTCTCCAGCACCATCGCCGCCATCAACTGACTCTAAGACATACGACATATGACGCCATGACGCCGCGGAGAATGTCCAATGACGCAGTCCGTCTGATCCTTGTGGAGCAGCTCCTAGAGACAAAGCTGTGTGGAAAATAATACCAGTGCGAGTGTACATGGAAATAATACCACTGCGAGTGTACAGGGAAATAATACCAGTGCGAGTGTACAGGGAAATAATACCAGTGCGAGTGTACATGGAAAACAATTAAACGTCTTGTCATGTCCACCTGCTCCACGTTGACTAGCGCGTACAAGTACACAGGTGTACAACTTTCCTCAATGTTTTTATTGTCAAGGGCGTTTTATTAGGAAGAATGGGTGTTAACCCTACGACCTCCAGCTGCCGCACAGTTACGCCATGTACTTACGCCATGTACTTACGCACCACACACAGCTCGTGGACAAGGAAGATAAGCAAAACATCTTTCTGAAGTAGACTCAACGGTGTCCGGGGACTGAGGGCGGTCTAGATATGAGACATAGCGGATAGCTGTGATGCATGATGGGATCGGGTGGTCAAGTGTCCATCCATGCTATTAATCCCAGGCATCCTGTCATGGCCACGTAACCATCATGGCAATTTTGGCGTTACTAGCCACGTAACCAGCATGTCAATCTGGTGTTACTAGTCACGTAACCAGCATGGCAATCTGGTGTTACTAGCCACGTAACCAGCATGGCAATCTGGTGTTACTAGCCACGTAACCAGCATGGCAATCTGGTGTTACTAGCCACGTAACCAGCATGGCAATCTGGTGTTACTAGCCACGTAACCAGCATGGCAATCTGGTGTTACTAGCCACGTAACCAGCATGGCAATCTGGTGTTACTAGCCACGTAACCAGCATGGCAATCTGGTGTTACTAGCCACGTAACCAGCATGGCAATCTGGTGTTACTAGCCACGTAACCAGCATGGCAATCTGGTGTTACTAGCCACGTAACCAGCATGGCAATCTGGTGTTACTAGCCACGTAACCAGCATGGCAATCTGGTGTTACTAGCCACGTAACCAGCATGGCAATCTGGTGTTACTAGCCACGTAACCAGCATGGCAATCTGGTGTTACTAGCCACGTAACCAGCATGGCAATCTGGTGTTACTAGCCACGTAACCAGCATGGCAATCTGGTGTTACTAGCCACGTAACCAGCATGGCAATCTGGTGTTACTAGCCACGTAACCAGCATGGCAATCTGGTGTTACTAGCCACGTAACCAGCATGGCAATCTGGTGTTACTTGAAAGACAATACCCGAAGCTGGAGCGTCTGACCATTGGTCCGCATGAGGAAGGATCTGACCATTGGTCCGCATGAGGAAGGATCTGACCATTGGTCCGCATGAGGAAGGATCTGACCATTGGTCCGCATGAGGAAGGATCTGACCATTGGTCCGCATGAGGAAGGATCTGACCATTGGTCCGCATGAGGAAGGATCTGACCATTGGTCCGCATGAGGAAGGATCTGACCATTTTGTTTAGACGCAGTAATCTTCTGTATAGAAAAAGCCTCTATGACAGATTATACGACTGTTATGGCATTTTGATGTATATCTACACAGTCGTCTCGTCATGTTCTTTTGACCACTTCGTCCAGACTGTTCGCAGTGACTTTTGATGTTTATCTACACGTTCGTCTTGTCATGCTTTTCCCCCTTTCTTTTCAAATAAATAAAAGACGTATTACTGCAATGCTCTATTGTATATGACACGTTTAGAGTGGCCTCCGTCTGGTTGAGTGTTTACAAATATGTCACCATGGTTATGTGAAAAAATATACGTAGCAAAGACATGGAACGCATACCACATCCATAGCCATATATAGCCATACAATCATTTTGAGTTATATATCCCCCACCTCCCCCCTCTGATCACATCACGCTTTATTCAATGTTTTGTACGCACATAAAAGGCACAACCCACTGCCACCAATCCACTGCCACCATATTGTCAAACTCCATTATTTATATTCATAGATCGCGACTGTAAATGTGTACAAAAAGGTTCATTGTCTGATTGGTTCTGTGTCTGTTGTGAAAGTATGACTTCAATGTCTTATCGGGAAGTCTGTTCAAGACGTCCGTCTGATTCAATGACTTAGATACAGGACTCCGTCATTTATGATATAAACATTCTTTTGGTCTGTGTGTCTGTGTATGTGTTTGCGTGTGTATGTATGGATATGTATGTGTGTTTGTAGGTATGTGGTTAGATTCATAACTGCAAAGGCTGTCCGCATAAAAGATTTCAAAAATGGCAATAGACATGATGGACTTAAAAGTCAAGTTATATGTCACGGTGGATACGTGGTCATTGACATGTTATGTTTGACAAGTGTCATTCGAGGTGTGACACGAACAATCACATGCTACATACAACATCCGTGTGCCAGGTAGCAATATCTTGTCAATCCTCTTCCGCGTAGTTTGATTTTGATGGTTGCCAGAACTCAAATAAATAAGAATATAATTGTTTACTTTTTGTGTGAAGATTTTGACATTTCTGGGGAGCACAGATGTTGTCGCCGAAACTCCACTTACTCTGCAGGTTGAACAAAAAGTTTAACCATATCAATATAACATAACGTCACCTGGAGCAGATACCCCCCCTCACACCCTCACGCCACCCTCCCTTCAACGGAATCTAAAATAGGATAGACCCCTCGCACTCTGTGAACCATTATCTTGTGCTGTTCTATCATTGTTTCATAGACAACATTCATGCACATTCAAAATTAGCGGCAACATTAAAGGGACCTAACCGTTAAGATGCCGGTTACCTCGATGGAGTTAACTTTCCCTGACACCCGGCCACCACAGAACAGAGTCCAGCGCTGCTTCCTATAGCCTATGCCTGGCCTGTAAAGCATTGCTCCGCAAAGTGTCATTTTGTAAAGTAGTGCTCTGTAAAGTGTTCTTTTGTAAAGCATTGTTCCGTAAAGTTTCATTTTGTAAAGCATTGCTTCATAAAGTGTTAATTTTGAAAAACATCGTTATGTAAAAAATTAAAACGTTCCGTTTCCATTGTATATTTAATTTATTTTTAGCCTCCCCCCCCCACTCCTACTGTAAATATATTATTGTTGTTACCTGTCATGTAAAAATCCGTATTTTACCTTATGTTCCAAGTTTATCAACAAACATTTAATGTGCAGGGTAATTGCGCCCTCGACGGCTTACGGGGAAATTTCATAAACATTTTTTAAAGTAAAATGTCACAGAAATAAGTGCAGTAAAATGTGTATGATTATTAGATTGGGTGCCTGATGGTATTTGGTTCAACTGTCCATTTAACACCATTACGTCATTCAACAAAAATGTGTATGTTTGTTCGCTTGTTAAAATGTGTATGTTAATTAAACGTGTGCGGATGAGGGTAATTGGTCAAGTGGTTCCACACTCTGTAGTCCTACCTGTATGAAATCCAGGTGTGAAATTTGATGACGTGTTTTCATGACATCAAATAAAATGGTCTGAAGAAATCATCGTGAGTCACGTGTCTTTTTTTTAAATGTCATGTGTTTAAACATGTTGTTAACATACCAGGCTTGTTGTTAGGTGTCAAATGTCAAGTACTTATTTAAATGCCATGTTTTTCTAAGTTGCTTTATGTATGTTGTTATGTGTCATGTAGCCAGTGGCGTAGCGAGGGGGTCAAGGGGGGGGCAACTGCCCCGGGCGGCACTTTGCCAGGGCGGCAAATTCCTAGTAGTTTTTATTAGGGTTGTTATCGATTAATTTAAAATTAATCGTTAACGTTTGAAAAATTAACGATTAATTTATCGTTACTTTTGATTAAAGCCAAAAATTGAAATGTATAGTATCATAAATAACATTTATTAAAATACTTGTCGAAAATCGAAATAACACTGGAATGTCTTCTTTACTTGACATCTTTTAACCAACAACGCAAACAGACAAGTGCATGGACATTATTTGGTTCAAATGATGAGGGGGGTCTTATTGATAATATAACCAGCCGAGCTAACAATCGTTCACATAGCTTTAGATTGTCTCAGCTGAAGTTTCTAATGCTGTAGTGGATGTTTGGTTTGCAGGTGATATGTAGCCGAAGTGTTAGAACCATGGTAGCAATGTTCCCTTTAAGCAGCGCCACTGGTCAGATATTTTACCGACGCCACGCAGGAGTTTAGAATCACCGCGCAGAAAATTTTGTAAAATTTTGCACAAAAATGGACGCTGTGGAGTTCACACGAGTTCTTTTAAAACTTTGCACACGAAATAAAGAGCTTAGACTTAGAGGGAACATTGCACAGTAGGAAAACTATTGTTCTCAATGGAAACAACCTTTATCAACATTTGGAACAATCACCTAAGTGAATAGTTTAAACAAAAATGTTCGTGTAATCGTCCGGAAATTAGTTCATATTTATCGGCCGAAATATTTCACTTTTTGACTTCCAATATATTTATAAGTGGTGGGTCGATTAATAATTTTAAAAAATTTAATCGTTAAAAAATTTAACGATTAATCGAGAAATTAATCGTTAATTTCCGCAGCCCTTGTTTTTATATATAATTTCTAACAATTTAAATTTTATAAGAAAGTGGAGCTTTTAATCGAAATAAAATAACAGCCAAATAAGAAATTTAATAAAAGAAACAAAGGAAATATCATCAAGCATGTGAATGTTTCAACTGCCAGAACTTCTTAAATACTTCTGATACTAATGCTACGGTTCTGCAAAATCAGAGCCTGATCAACTTAATTTGATTCTTAAATTTGACAGCTTTTCCTGTTGTAAAAGCAAATCTTACTGTACCCTATCAATTTGAAACATGAGTGAATCGAATTCTCCGAATACAGGCACATCGTTGGAACAAATTCCTCTTTGTTAATTAGCTTCTAAAAATAAATAACGTTATAATAAAGTTTAACAAAATAAAAAGACAAAAAAGACTGTAGACGTGTCTAATGCCAAAATTTCAAACTCCTATTCTTTTACTAATCTAAAGACTTCTAAAACTAATGCTACTGAGCTGAAGAAACATTGTGTCTGAAGTAGTGTACCAACATGACAATTATGTGCTGGTACATTTAATAGAGTTTAACGTGGGTAAACTATTGGAACAAAGTTGTTGGCGTAGTTATATGGTCTAGTTATATGGTCTAGTTATATGGTCTAGTTATATGGTCTAGTTATATGGTCTAGTTATATGGTCTAGTTATATGGTCTAGTTATATGGTCTAGTTATATGGTCTAGTTATATGGTCTAGTTATATGGTCTAGTTATATGGTCTAGTTATATGGTCTAGTTATATGGTCTAGTTATATGGTCTAGTTATATGGTCTAGTTATATGGTCTAGTTATATGGTCTAGTTATATGGTCTAGTTATATGGTCTAGTTATATGGTCTAGTTATATGGTCTAGTTATATGGTCTAGTTATATGGTCTAGTTATATGGTCTAGTTATATGGTCTAGTTATATGGTCTAGTTATATGGTCTTTTCTTTCAAAGCAAAATTATTTTAATGTTAATGTCTTTTTTGTGTGGAATAAATAAAAATGATGAATCAAATTGTTTATCTAATGGAATTAAAACTTGACACACACAAACACAAAAGTAGCCACTCTTGAACAAATGCTCAACAATTACCAATTTTTTTTTGCAATTGGAAAGAATCATAGACAGGATAAAAAGAATAAACTATTAATAAAGAACAAAACAAAGTTGCAAGAGGTTCTTACGACACTTCTAAAAAGGTTTTAAATAAATCATGATCTTAAAATAATGGATTGCAGATGCCCAACGTGTGTTAATATTTCTTCATGGCTGAAAAGTATGCAGGAGTTAACAAAAATGCAAAAAATTAAATGTCAATGTCAAATCTCGCACAAAAAATTCATTTAACCAATTTTGTTTACATGATACTCCTACTGAAAAGAACTCTCTAGCTCTAACTGTTTTAGTACACTAGAACGTTGTTACGCATTCCTTTCAATGTCCATACTTCGTTTAAAATATCAAATTGCTTTAACAAGCAATGCATTAATCCTTAAACAGAATTCAGGATACTAAATAGTGAATATACCATGGAGTCATTTTGAGGTTTTATTTGATAGATGCAGACAAAAAGCTCAACACATTAACAGACGCAGGAACTTTGATAGTCAAAATGAAATCTTTTCATTTTCTAATTTATATTAAAGATGCCCGAAATTATTTACAAACGTGTAGTGTTAAAAATGCTTAACAGAGGCTTCTCAAAGAGAAACTAATGGAATACAAAAGGATGCTTTAACATTTAATAAAAATTTATGTGGAAATCTCATTGTTTTAATCGAACCTTCTAATCAAAGAACGAGAGAGCAAATGTTTGGTGATCGAAGCGAATATGAATCCGTGCTGTGAAAAAAAAACAGTTGAGAAGAAAGTTTTATTCTACACTAGCAGACCCGTCGTGCGTTGCAACGATCAAAGTAAAAAGGAATAAATTTAAAGAAACCAATGAGTGGTAAGTTTAAAAACAATTCTGAAGAAACCTTCGTGGAAGTGTGAAAAAAAATTCCAAATTTCATAGCAAACGGATAAATAAATTAATAATTAAATAGCGTACAAAAGAAGAAACGATATTAAGGGCCCCGGCCCCAAAATGAGTGATATTATAGTTTTTTATTGCCATTGTACTCAAGCTATATTCATCAATATCGTGTAAAATTGAATAGGGAATACAATGATTAAAGTTCAGTAAAAAGACTTTTTCGAAGGAATGGAAATTAAGAGTTCAGTGCCCTATAGTAATATAGGCTCTTAAGTTTGAATATTCTAAGTTTTGTTAAAATCCAGTTATTTTCTCAATATTTAACTCTGAAACTACTTTTTATATACCTAAAATAGGGGGAAAATAACATTAAGGGGCCCCTGGCCCATTCGGTGAAAGAGGTCAATTTCAAAAACCTGTTCATTTTAGTTCATTTTTATTGTGGCTATATTTCTCAAGCTCTTTAAAAAGTAAATAGGAAAAATATCTTAAACATATACGAAAAAAGATATTTGGGGCCCCGGCCCCGAAGATATTGGCATTAGAAGTTCAGTGTCTATAGTATTTTAATATAGGCTACCAAGTTTTTGTATGCAAAGTTTGGTGAAGATCTATTCATTTACTAAGTAGCTAACGTAGAAACTAATTTTTATATAGCTCATATAAGATAAAAACGACAAAAAGCGCCACAGGGCACATTCTGGGCAAGATATAAAGTTCAAAACACCTGTTCATTTCAATTAGTAAAATAATTGATACATGTGTCATAATTTGTCAATATTGTTAATGACTGAATGGTGAATAAAATCTTAAACGTTTAAAAATGTGAATTTTTGGGCCCCCAGCCCCAAAGGAATGAATATTAGCAGTTTAGTGCCCTATAGTATTTTAATATTGGCTATCAAGTTGTCATGTACAAATTTTGGTTAAGATCCAATAATTTACACAGTAGCTAAAGCTTAAACTGATTTTTTTATAGCTCGTATAAGCAAAACATGACAATATGGGCCCCCGGTGCCCCAAGAGTGTTAAATTTAGAAAAAAAGTTGCCAGTTACCATCCCAGGTGGGTACTCAACAGTCTCCAAAAATTTCATGACGATCGGATGAATGGTTTAGTCAGCTATAAAGGACATGCACACACACACACACACACACACAGACAGACTTTGATTTATATATAATAGATATAAGAAAAAAAGACATTTAGGGCCCCTGGGCCCATTTGGTGATATATGTAAATTTCAAAAACCTTTTCATTTAATTAAGTTTCCTCATAGATATATTCCTCAAGATGGTGAAAAATTAAATGGGGGAAAATACATTAAACATATACGACGAAAAGACATTAGGGGCCCCCGGCCCCGAAGAAATGGACATTTGAAGTTATGTGCCCTATAGTATTTTAATATGGGCTACCAGGTTTTTGTATTCAAATTTTGGTTTAGATCCATTCATTTACTCAGTAGCTAACGCATAAACTAATTTTTATATATCTTACATAAGCAAAAAAGACATTAAGGGCCCCGGGGCCAATTCAGTGCAAGATATAAAGTTCAAAACCCCTGTTCATTTCAGTTTGTATAATAATGGATACATGTGTTATTATTTGTCAAGATTGGTAATAACTGAATGGTGAATAAAATCTTAAACGTTAAAGAAATGTGAATTTTTGGGCCCCCGGCCCCAAAGGAATAACTATTTGCAGTTCAGTGCCCTATAGTATTTTAATATTGGCTATCAAGTTGTCATATACAAAGTTTGGTTAAGATCCAATAATTTACACAGTAGCTAGCGCTTAAACTAATTTTTATATAGCTCATCTAAGCAAATAATGACATTATGGGCCCCCGGTGCCCCATGAGTGTTAAATTTAGAAAACAAAATTGCCAGTTACCATCCCAGTTAGGTACTTAACATTCTCCAAAAATTTCATGACGATCGGATGAATGGTTTAGTCAGCTATAAAGGACATGCACACACACACACAGACATACTTTGATTTTTATATATATAGATAATAATAACATGAGATTACTGTAGAAATTCATGTGAGTTTTTGGCAGTTATATCGAATTTAGAAAACAGATATGATTTTCGTACACCAGCTAATATACTGGACGTTGAAATTTTGCCTTCAAATTAGAGTATACAAAATATCTCACGTGTCATTGTTAAACAAGGAATATTTTAACCCCACAGTTAAAAAAATAAATAAATGAATTCAAGAGCAGTTAATTGATTCAAGTTTTTAAAGATATTTAGGCTAGAAGTTACCCTTCCTAAAATAAAATCATTAATTCTAACATTGTCTTAAATAATGCAATGCGTTAAAATAGCTTCTCTAAAATTAAGTTAATAAAAAAATTAATTAATATCAATGACGAAAAAATCAAGATTATCAAATCAATAGTTATTTTGGCTATTGAGCATTGTATAGCTGGAAACATTGATACTTGAAAGATTTTGCAATGAGGAAAAACATAAAACATCAATTTTATTCAAGAAATGAAGCTTTTCTCTTGATTTCTAACATAAAAATGTATTGTGTCCTTATTATTACTTTCTAATAAAGACTATCTTTACTTTAGGGGCCATCCATAAATGACGTCACGCGATTTTGGCTGATTTTTAACCCCCCACCCCACTCGTCACAAAAACTAAGCCCCCCCCCTTTCTTTCAATATGACGTCACAAAGCTGTGACACTCCCTCCCCCCGCCCTAAAAAGCAGTATTTTCTATTTCAAAATTAGCATGTTTTAAATCAATTTATTGTCATTTTAATATGTATTTAGTGTAAGACTGCACTCTAATATCGTAACACGCGTGAATCCATGTATAACGTAATAAAATAAATAGTAAGAAATCGAATATTTAAGTGGAACTTTGATTTAAATTAGCGTGTTTTCACGTGACGTCACAATTCTTAACCCCCCCCCTCTCCCCCTCGTCACACATCTTCACAAATGTGGGAACCCCCCCCCCTTTTTTTTTCTAGGTGCGTGACGTCATTTATGTGGGACCCTTATATAACCATAACATATTTTTCGGAAGGGGGCGGGCGGCAAATTTGGGTTCTGCCCCGGTGGCACATACCCACGCTACGCCGCTGCATGTAGCCTGTATGTTTTACTCGGCAATGGATAAGTCATTTTTAAATACGACTTGATTTAGGGTTATTTAAGTAAATGTCATGTGTCATGTATGATGTCATGCGTCGCAGATCATTATTTTATTTAATTTACATGTATTATAGCTTTGTTATATTTCACATAAAATATGTTATATTTTTAACTTACTGTTTTGATTTCTGTCAGGTGCTACGTCTCACTTGGTGTGTCTAATGTAAAGTGACATATAACATTCGTGTCCTAAGTGTTTTTGAAATGTATGTTGTATGAAGACACATGTCATGTGTGTTAAATGATATGAGCCAAGAAAACAAAAACACAAAATATTCTTAAAGGGAACAGGAAACAACATGAGTAGACAGGAAACTATTTAGATATAAACAATATAAAAGCCCAAGTCACTCACTCACTGCCTGTCTCCGTAACGCTGAGGGACATAGTACAACAGTCCATAGCAGTTAAAAACGCGTGTGGTGTTTCTCGCTGTAAATTTTTTAATTACTTCATTGTTTGAGCTTATATTTTAATTTAGGAAAAGGGAACGATGTGAAAAGAGGATTTGAGCATTTATAATTATTAAAAATACTTTTTGTACATTTCAGGAAGTTTAATATTTCGTATTTATCAAACAAGGATAAGTTACTTGGGCTTTTGAAAAAAGTGGGCGCCTTAGGCGCCCTACAACCCCTAGTATTTTTATAAACACGGAGAAAATTTGGTAGACAGGCAACTACCTAGATATATTTTAACGTGATAATATAGAAAGAAAGAGAATTCATTATATAGATACACATATCCTCAATCCTTTTGAGTGGTCAATCAAATATTCCGCCAAAGCAATGAACTGTCCCCAATCCTTGTAGTTCTCTTTCAAGCCTCTCTAAACCAGGGTAAAGTGCCCCAGGATTGGAAATTAGCTAACGTAACTCCACTTTTTAAGAAAGGTGATAAATCAGACCCTGGTAATTACATGCCTGTATCACTTACTAGTATCACCTGTAAATTACTAGAACACATTATATATAGTAGAATAGTTAACCACCTTGACAAATATAATGCCCTATGCCCACATCAACACGGCTCTAGAAAAAACAGATCATGTGAAACACAATTAATAGGTTTAATAGATGAACTACCAAAAGGCTTAGACAAAAATGATCAAATAGATACAATATTACTAGACTGCTCAAAAGCATTTGACAAAGTTCCTCACCTTAGTTTACTTAAAAAACTTAACTACTTTGGAATCTCAGGTCCCTTACATCACTGGATCCAAGACTTCCTTTTGGGCAGGGAGCAAACTGTAATAATTAATGGATCTAAATCTGCACCAATAAAGGTCAATTCAGGAGTTCCACAAGGAACTGTGCTAGGTCCCTTACTCTTTTTAATAAATATAAATGATTTACCCAACAACATCTCAACAGCAACAAAAGTTAGGTTATTTGCTGATGATTGTATAATCTATAGAACAATTAAATCAGAACAAGATAGCAAAATTTTACAAAAAGACTTAGATGAATTAATAAAATGGGAAACTAACTGGAGTAGGAGTTTCCACCCAGAAAAGTGTCAACTGTTAAGAGTAACCAAAGAAAAAGAAACAAATAAATTCAAAATTTTTCATTCATGGAAAGGAACTAACCCAAACTAAAGATGCAAAATACTTAGGAGTCATAATAAATGAGAAATTATCATGGAATCCCCATGTCAATGAAGTTATTAAAAAATCAAACAAAACCTTAGGCTTTATAAAAAGAAACTTTAACAAATGTAATAAAGATATAAAACTAAAATGCTATCTCACATTGGTGAGACCAGTACTAGAATATGCATCTTCTGTATGGGACCCATCCACCAAAGAAAACATTGATAAACTAGAACAAATCCAAAAAAGAGCTGCCATATTCAATACTGGAGAATATTCAAAACTGACTAGAATAACACCATTAGTTAAATCATTAAACCTTGAAACACTAGAGGATAGAAGGACCAAGAGCAAAGTAGTAATCATACATAAAGCAATTAACTCTAATTTAGAAATACAACACAAAGATAACTTAATACAACCCTCAGATAGACATAAGGATAAAAACACCTTTCTTATTCCGTATGCAAGAACAAACTCATACAAATTTTCGTTCTTCCCGTCCGGAATTCGGGCGTGGAATGGGTTGCCTGAAGAAACCAGGAAAGCCAACACTTTATCAACATTTAAAACTCTAATAAGAATGCAGGACTAAACACAAACCATAGATAAGCGTAGGACGCAATAATCTTATGTATAGAAGGAGCGTCTGAAACAGATAAGATAAGATAATATAAAGTCACGCCAATATTCGGTGGTCAGTCAAATAGTCAGTCAAAGTCACTCCAATATTCGGTGGTCAGTCAAATATTCAGTCAGTCACTCCAATATTCGGTGGTCAGTCAAATATTCCGTCAAAGTCACTCCAATATTCAGTCGTCATTCCAATATTAAAGGGCAAGTGAAGGACAGGCTCAGCAGACGACAAAAAAAAACTTGTTACGGTGATGAGAGCTCACTGCAACGGTAGCTGAGGCGAGTTCCTTGTTTATATCGGTTATTTCCCTTGCATGTCGTTTTAATGACACTTTCTGGTGATATATTTCTTACAAGTAAGTAGCGTATTTTGCACAAAGACAGGATATTTATCATTACTACAATTATGTAGTAAGTGTAGCGCATAGACAGGATATTTCTCAATAGCCCAAGTATGTATGTATTATAGCTTACATAGAGATATACAATTTCTAAATGGTACAGTAGATTGCTAAAAGTCGACCATTATCTCCTCTTTTTTTTCTTTACCTTCTCCCCCCCCCCTCTCTCTCTCTTCTCTCTTGCCAAATATTGACCCCATGATATGATCAATGCTTCCTCAAGAAATGACCAATGCTGCCCCAAGAAATGACCACCGCGACTTACTTGCTCTCATACGACCACACGCCCAGCATATCCCACCCCAACATCACCAGTAAGACAATGAGAACAGCAACACCAGGTATCAACTAACATCGTATCAACTAACATCGTATCAACTAACATCGTATCAACTAACATCGTATCAACTAACATCGTATCAACTAACATCGTATCAACTAACATCGTATCAACTAACATCGTATCAACTAACATCGTATCAACTAACATCGTATCAACGAACATCGTATCAACCAACATCGTATCAACTAACATCGTATCAACTAACATCGTATCAACTAACATCGTATCAACTAACATCGTATCAACTAACATCGTATCAACTAACATCGTATCAACTAACATCGTATCAACGAACATCGTATCAAATAACATCGTATCAACTAACATCGTATCAACTAACATCGTATCAACTAACATCGTATCAACGAACATCGTATCAAATAACATCGTATCAACTAACATCGTATCAACTAACATCGTATCAACTAACATCGTATCAAATAACATCGTATCCACTAGAGCAGTGCTTCTCAAACTTTTTCGTATTGCGGACCGGCAGGAAGTTTTTTCCATTGCGCCAGGGACCGGTGAAATATTTTCCCTGTACTGACGTGGTAGTGAAATGTCCTTTCTTGGTTACTTCTGCGGACCGGCATCGGATGACCCACAGACCGGCACCGGTCCGCGGACCACCACTTTGAGAAGCACTGCACTAGAGTACTAGAGGCTTGGACAGGAGAAAACACGACCAGGAGTTGGTTCATTCATTCATTCATTCATTCATTCATTCATTCATTCATTCATTCATTCATTCATTCATTCATTCATTCATTCATTCATTCATTCATTCATTCATTCATTCATTCATTCATTCATTCATTCATTCATTCATTCATTCATTCATTCATTCATTCATTCATTCATTCATTCATTCATTCATTCATTCATTCATTCATTCATTCATTCATTCATTCATTCATTCATTCATTCATTCATTCATTCATTCATTCATTCATTCATTCATTCATTCATTCATTCATTCATTCATTCATTCATTCATTCATTCATTCATTTCATTCATTCATTCATTCATTCATTCATTCATTCATTCATTCATTCATTCATTCATTCATTCATTCATTCATTCATTCATTCATTCATTCATTCATTCATTCATTCATTCATTCATTCATTCATTCATTCATTCATTCATTCATTCATTCATTCATTCATTCATTCATTCATTCATTCATTCATTCATTCATTCATTCATTCATTCATTCATTCATTCATTCATTCATTCATTCATTCATTCATTCATTCATTCATTCATCATTCATTCATTCATTCATTCATTCATTCATTCATTCATTCATTCATTCATTCATTCATTCATTCATTCATTCATTTCATTCATTCATTCATTCATTCATTCATTCATTCATTCATTCATTCATTCATTCATTCATTCATTCATTCATTCATTCATTCATTCATTCATTCATTCATTCATTCATTCATTCATTCATTCATTCATTCATTCATTCATTCATTCATTCATTCATTCATTCATTCATTCATTCATTCATTCATTCATTCATTCATTCATTCATTCATTCATTCATTCATTCATTCATTCATTCATTCATTCATTCATTCATTCATTCATTCATTCATTCATTCATTCATTCATTCATTCATTCATTCATTCATTCATACGAAGTCATTCGTTTCTTCAGGTTATGACCACCACAAGGTCAAGTAAAGGAGACACGAAGAAACACTATGAAGAGACCGTAATTTCTTTAGTAATAATCGCAAAGCATTGCTCAGTTACATGCAAACTAAATCCCACTCCAAAATTTGTTATCACGTGCAAAAATACTTGACTTTAAAGTACTTTTCTGTACTACAAACATTGACATAACGTACTGCTACCACGCCCCTCCCCCCACACACACCCTACTCCCACCTTCCCACAATACACCGCTGTAGCCAGGTGTCCTCATTTCCTGATCGCTTCCAATCGCCAATCTTTGTTTTATCAAGTGTTCACAAATCGTCTGCTGAGAGCCGTGCTCGTGCTAGACTGTGATAAGTGAGCCGCACGAGTGTTGGAGAGTTTTGCGGGCTTGGACTTGCAAAATAGCGGAGGCGGCGCCGAGGGTTTAAAAGATGGATGGGTTTAAACAGTTGGGTGTCGGCATTCTCTGGTGGCACTCTTTTGCGGCACTCTCCGGCGGCACTCTCTGGCGGCACTCTCTGGTGGCATCCTCTGGCAGCACTCTCTGGCAGCGCTCTCTGGCGGCACTCTCTGGCAGCGCTCTCTGGCGGCACTCTCTGGCGGCATTCCTCTGGCAGCCCTCTCTGGCGGCGCTCTCTGGCGGCGCTCTCTGGCGGCACTCTCTGGTGGCACTCTCTGGCGGCATTCTCTGGTGGCACTCTATCAATACAGAGTAAAGAGTATTGATTCGTTTAATTATTATTTGCCGGAGGAAGGGGCTGACCTTTACGGGGTCCTCTGGATAAGTAGGGCACGCGAAGCCCGAAACTAATAGTCCCGACGAGGAACGTCGAAGTCCCGTTAGGGGTTAGTTAGGCAGGTAGGCAGATGATTACAGTCGCTGTACGGATCGTAGACGGGGCACTAGTGGTGGAGAATGGCCCCGTGGTGGAGAATGGCCCCGTGATGGAGAATGGCCCCGTGGTGGAGAATGGCCCCGTGGTGGAGAATGGCCCCGTGGTGGAGAATACCCCCATCGATGATGAAACCATTGTACCCGTTGAGGGTCGGGTCATCCGAAGCGGCCGTTTCGTCCCCCTCTCCCTATAGCTATAACAGTTAACGGCATTGTTTAGGTTCCAGGAGGGCTAATACAATTCTAGAAAAGGTGCCGCGATGAACTTCGCACGGACGCCAGCTCTGAGGAGGCTTAACCTGGGGGATGCACTTACCCAAACATTAAGTGATTGGACTATGCGGTTGCCCGCACCCTCGGGTAGTCGACAATGATGCTTCCCACACTTGCGGCAGTCCTCAGTAAAAGAGACCCGTATTCTGCGCTATGGTGGCACCGCAGCTATGGCGGGTCGAAGTAGGAAACTTTCCACATCCACCCTTTGGGGTGGAAACTCCCATGAGAGGCAGACTAAGTCGACTTGTGCGACGGCCCTCTGCCCAGGAGGCCCCCTCTAGAGGGGACGTGTCCCCGTTGGCTAACTCATCTTGGTGGAGGTGAGAGAGTTGCCGGAGAATTTCCCGAGGGGCCTTATAAGAGTTTTAGTAACTCAGGGTCTTTTGACACCAACTCGTATGTCGCATAATTATTATCTGATTTTATCTCTGTTACAGGCCTTTCTTACTGAGTGACAGTGTCACAGACGACAAAAAACCTTGTACTATTTTGACTTAAAATGTTTGGTCATTTTTCAGTAACTCAAGGGGTTAACAGGCAGACTGCGCTCTAAGATAAAATAGCCAGACAGATTTCAACGCTTCTTGTAGGTCATAAGAGTCCATCATAGTCGATCATAGACCATGCGTATGGTCCGTCAAAAAATAGACCACCATGGAAGTTATAGTTTATCACTGACCACCGTGGCAGTTATAGTTTATCACTGACCACCATGATTAATATCGTGGCAATCATTGATTGAGATAGGCTGATTGTGCACGTACTCTGGTCACGAGCGGCAAATAAACGTCTCGACATGGAATGAATGTCACACAAATCGGGGCCCCGATTGCTCTCAGGCGCTCGGCACGTTGCAAGCACATGGAGCCAGTCAAGCGTTGCCACATGCAATAACAGAACTCAAGTCCTCGCGACACTCTCGGGCGCTGTTGGTTTTGTGCGAGGAACACAAACCTTGTTTACAAATAAATCATTAGGACCGAGGGTGTAGCGAGGGGAGATTTTCAATAAGCGAGTCGATGACGCATTGCGTGAGTTGAAGTTGATCTTCTCAGCTTTTGATACGTCATTAAACGTGTTGAACACTCGGAAATCATAAATGGTAAGGCGCTATGAACTGTAAATTTTACTTGAAAATGACAAAGCAAACATTAGCAGACGAGATTTTGTGGAAAGTTAACTGTGCATGACCCGATTATAAAAATGTGCATTTTAATTTGTCATCTAAAGTGTTACTTTTATATCTTGGTTAGTCCAAAGAATCGCTGTCAAGGCATAAAAGTCATACAAGTCATAAAAGTCATACAAGTCATACAAGTCATACAAGTCATACAAGTCATAAAAGTCATACACGCTAACTCCATTCTAAAAATCAACATAAGTTGACCATCTAAATCTCCATAACTCCCCGGACATCATGACCAGAGCTTATCAAACATAATGAAAGTTTATCAAACATCACAAAAGTTATGCTACATTACCCATTCTACGCAAAACATAACAAAAGATATGCTACATTACCAATTATACACAAAACATCCATAAATGTATGCTACATTACCAAATCTACACACAAAAAGTCACTAAATCTATTCTACATTACCATTTCTACACAAAACATCACCAAGTTATTTTACATTACCAATTCTACACAATACATCACCAAAGTTATGCTACATTACGAATTCTACACAATACATCACTAATGTTATGCTATACATTACCAATCCTACACAAACCATCACCAAAGTCTGTGAAACCTTATCAACGCCCACCAAACTCTTAAAAGACAAATAACACGACAAAGCATCACCGCAATGAACATCAAACCAACAGCAGAAATTATTTTGACATCAACAAAATCACAACATTTCAGCCAACATTTTGGCCATTTGCCGTTGTATGTGTGAAAGCCCTCGTCTGAATCTGGGATCCATCTCGAGACGAACTGGTTGACCTCAGAGTGAGCCTTCTCGTGGGGTTAATACACGAGTGGGCGTAGAAATAATAACTCATCCGACGGCAAACAATAGAAGTGCTATGGGAAAGGAATTGTCTACGCGGAAAGTTTACGCGGCATGGTAAACTATTGCTCCTGCTTGATACAGATGTGCACCGGGAAGTTACGGACAAACATGCTAGTATAACGTAATCTGGCAACCAGAGCTGCCAGGAAACGGTTCCGTTATTATAGGTGACTTTATTATGAATATTACTCATTATAATTGGTTTGGTTACCTTCTCTATTCTTTTATCATTATTTGCTTTCATTGCTTTTTTTTTCTTTCCGATTTTGTATTGGTTATGATGTTAGTTGTCTTTATTTATCTTTTTTTAGTTTTTGGTCATTTTTGAAATTATTTTACACATACTTTTTTTAAATAATACAAATAATTTTTACTAACATCGTTTTTCATCTTTGTTATTAATAGAGACGATTTCGGCATACACTGGGGCTACGGCCAAAGTCGAAGGACTAGGGGTCTTTGACGACTGTCCCTCTCTCTGTCCAATCCCAGAGGCCGTCCTTAAAGCTGGTCAACTGTTAAGTCCATGTGTGTTACTTCGTTTGACTGCTGGTGAATCGCTTCATGTTGTATTTCGTTTTATGACTTCATTAGTAGGATGTAAACTTTTTTTTTCCAAAACGAATTTTGAAATTGCAGCGTTTAGAAGACAGTTACCAGGAATATTTTCCTAAGAAAATTTCATGAAAATCTTAATTGGAAACTTCTTAAAAGCGAAGTGTGTTTACACTTCTCCCCAGCTATACTTTTTTACTTTCATTCGAAACATTTTTGGAACATATTAACAATTTTTTTAAAATTCACACACATTTTATATGAGCCATTCATAAAGTTCATATGCGTTCAATCAAACAGAGTTGTTGCCCAATATTTATGTCACAAATGTTACCAGGTGTTTCACGCCAACTGTTTGTTTTGTGGCACCAACACGTGGGGTGTGGGGTGACCGTCTTCTTGTTATGACAAGTTATTGTTTTAAATCTTTCTGGCATTGTCATCTGGCTGGTGATGTCTTAAAATTAGGGCTGTTATCGATTAATTTAAATTAAATAGTTAACTTTTGAAAAAATATCGATTAATTAATCGATAATTTCGATTAAAGCCAAAAAATAGAAATTTATGACGTCATTAAACGGAACATTTCATGGGAAGTAACAAAAACAGGTAATTGACTTTTAAAATTTTTTATTGAGTTATTTCCCCTGTTTCCCTACGCTGATGCTGTCAGCCATTTTTACCACGTTTTAATTAACTTGCTATCGTTCCTGTCTGTCCACAATTTTTTTTTAGTTTACGTCTGCCTTATATATTAATAAAATAAATTTTAATATTGCGTGGGAGATGTTGGTACGTAAAAAATATATATATATAAATTGTTATTAATTATTAATAATTAATTATTTATTACTGAAATTTTAAAAAAATATTATAAATATTTTCTTTAATTTTAATCGAATTTTTATCGATTAAAATAATTTTAATCGATACATTTTTAACGATTAATCGAGAAATTAATCGATAATTTCCGCAGCCCTACTTAAAATATATAATTTTGTCTTTGTTGAGGTTGGCGGTGCGTTTTTACATTGCCACCTTCCAACCAGCTTTTATTTTTCGTATCATTCTCAATCAGATCCACCATGATACTGCCACCTTCCAAACGCCTTCCCTGGCCTTCATGTCAATACACTTCAACAGCGTATACAAACTATGAGACATCAATACTGAATTCGCCACCATTGTGTACGATTGAGATAAAACCACTCGACAGGTATCTCGGTCAGTGATGTCATAATCCAACACAAGAAAAACAAACGAATTGTATGATCAAAATAAAAGTGTAATCTTTATTAATAGACTAATACACAAGTAGACATTTCGACTAATAATAACTTACACTGGTATTAAAATTAAATTTACATTATATACTAATAATACAAGCGTTGTGTATGTGGTTGTGACATCATCAACACACAGCATCCACACATGTTTTCGAGATTTTCACACAGTGTTTAAACATGATTCATTACTGGAGAATATTGAACATTGACAAGAGTAACAACTTTGTTAAATCATTAAACATTGAAACACTCGATCAGTGCTTCTCAAAATTTTTAGTATGGCGGACCGGCAGGAATTGTTTTCCGTTGCTCCGGGGACCGGTGCACTATTTTACCTTTACTGACGTGTTAGCGAAATGTAATTTATTTTATTTTATCTGTTATATTTTATGTGATTATTGCCGAAAAATTGACATATTCTTTAGGGTTAGTCTTAATGGTTGCAAATAGATGATTATGATTATATTTTTATGTCCTCTCTTGAAAGTTCTGCGGACCGGCGGCAGATGCTCCACGGACCGGCACTGGTCCACGGACCACTACTTTGAGTAGCACTGCACTAGATGATAGAAGAACTAAGAGCAAAGCTGTAATAATACATAAGGCAATTAATTCTTAATCGAAATTACAACACAAAGATAATCTAATACAGCCCTCAGATAGACACAGCGATAAAAAACACTTTTGTTATTCCGTACGCAAGAACAAACACATACAAATTCTCTTTCTTCACGTTCGGAATTCGGACGTGGCATGTGTTGCCTGTGGAAACCAGGAAAGCCAACACTTTATCAACATTAAAAACAAAAAAATATGCACGCTTAGAAATAAACAATGGATAAGCATAGGACGCAATACCCTTCTGTACAGACGTGCATGTGTAATGATGAGATAAGATATTTTGTCATTTTCATGTGTGCACACTTAATATAAACAGACGTAGAAATAGGGCTAATGTATGAGCTAATCAAAAGTTGTACACATATTATGGACATGTTCATATGTACACATATTATGAAACAAGTTCAGATGTACACATGCGATAAACAAGTTCAGATGTACACATGCGATGAACAAGTTCAGATGTACACATATTATAAACACGAACAGATGTACACATGTAATGAACGAGTTCAGATGTACAAATGTGATGATCAAATTCAGATTTACACATAATATGAACAAGTTTAGATGTATACATGAGATGAACAAGTTCAGATGTACACAAGTTCAGAGGTACACAAGTTCAGATGTACACAAGTTCAGATGTACACAAGTTGAGAGGTACACAAGTTCAGATGTACACAAGTTCAGATGTACACAAGTTCAGATGTACAAGTTCAGATGTACAAGTTCAGATGTACACACGTTCAGACCACCCACCAGTGTAACTGTACCTGCTGTCAACGATATCCCGCACCAAAAGCAGCTCTTCCTGCATGTCACCCCCCTCACACAGTCGCCTCTGAACGAAGGGCCGGTTATCAGGTGTCAGATCCGAGCCGGGAATGAGAAACAGCCCTCGGTGAGATATCCGCCCTCGACACACCGAGTCACTTAACAAATCGTCACCCGCCAGCGTTTCCCTAACTCCCAGCTGCACGTCAACAGAGGCGGAGATCACATTCCAGGATAGGGGTACGATGTTTGGGAGAGGAACAGAAGGGGGGGGGTATGCAATAATCGTTCAAGCAGATGATACCACCACCAATGTTCCCTTTAAGCTGCGCGGCTGCACGGCCACGCAAGTATTTGGCAGATGCCGCGCAGCAGTTTTGAATTACCGCGCAGCAAATTTCTAAAGGGAAAAAAAAAGAATTTCTGCGCCTTTGGAAGAAAATTTAGTAGCGACTTTATATGTTATTCTACCCGACACTCAGTCGCAGCTTTTGTTAAAATTTAATTAAGAAAACAAGTTTACATGTAAATAATATATCTCCCATCTCTCACACACAATAAACAATCTTTAACATCATTCAACTCATTCGTCTAACGTTAATACAGAAAAAATATCAAACACTTCAATAAATAAAAATAATTGGCATTGGATCATTGGTGACTAGCCTTGAAAGCAGAACTCAGACTTTGATATCACTCGCGACTACTTACAACAGAGACTTGGATGTCACGAACAATTGCTGGGATGATATTTTAATCAAACAAAATTAATGTTTCAAAATGTTTTTACATAAGACGTGCATATGTTCCTGGCATGTGTGAAATCAGGCGTTCAATAGTATGCCTGATGGCTTCAGGCAAAGTAACAAAAATGTGTAAAAACGAAAAGAGATTTTTCAAAAATGCCTTCTCCAACATCGTTCTAAATATTATTAGCTATAGTTTGACGTTTGTTTCAACCCGATAGATGTTACGGTTGGCGAGAAATTGACAAATACTGACATTTTTTTGGGGTTTTTTGGATTTTGCAGGAAATCCAGTAAACCTTTTCGGTAATTTTTTTGGCCCGTGCACATCATTGGGGACTCCTTAACATATTTGCAAAAGACCCGAACCCTCTATCTGGTATGGCTCAGGAGGAGTTGCTGTTCAAATTTTGAACAGACTGGCCACACATTTCGAATTTATAAACGCAATTTTTCCCAAGGGATATTGCGTTAATCAGCAAAAAATGCTATAAATAATCGGGAAGTCAAAATCATGTTGCCTGGCAACGAAACATATGTCGAGGGCATGGATCCGCCTCTGTATCCACGTAGGTGTCAGCCATTGGACCACCCGCCAATGTACACCTCATCAGCACCACACCACCCTCTCCTCCTTCCACCATTGCGACCACCACCGCCAATAGTATTTTACTTTACTACCAACAGTCAGACTGCCAAAAGCTCAGCTGACAGTGCAACAGTGCCATCCGAGCAGACATTTAATGACAACGCTGGCGCAGTTTTTTCCGGTTCTATTTGTAGCCATACGCTCTTTATGATATATGAAATGTGTAGGGTATGACTAGACGGGAAAATAGAGCACCCACACAGCCACCCAGGGCGCCTCTGCGAAGTGACACGCCCTTTGGCACCCCACCGTGATGCCAAGCATGCAGACAATGTTGGTGACCGACACAACGAGACATGGACATAGTGACCAGTTACATACTGGACAACCCAAGACAGGCACCCTGGGCGCCAAAACAGACACACTGGACGCCCCAACAGAGACCCGAGGAGGGTCTATGGACAAACATCCCCCATGAAAGCATACACATACTATCAACAATTACTATGTCAATTAACCAACTTTTAACTTATTAATTGTCTAAATCTTTCCATTATACGGGCATTAACCATGCAAACCTAGAGTCTGCTATTTATAGTATAGTCTTCAGGGCGTCAATTTGATGTAGTTACCTCCATTTGAAAACCATATCTATAGACAATATATATTGGATCATTTCCATCTAAAATACACCTGTGACAACATCATTTCTGAAATAAGATCTGAAACATTCATCTGAGATGCATATCTGACAACATCCATCTCATATACACGTTTGACCTGGAAGACAGGTAAAGTAAGGCGAGTAACGTAAAGTAGGTACTGAAAGAAAGGTAAAGTAAGGCGAGTAACGTAAAGTAGGTACTGAAAGAAAGGTAAAGTAAGGTATATAAAGTAAGGCAGATACTGAAAAAAAGTAAAGTAAGGCGAGTAACGGAAAGCAGGTACTGAAAGAAAGGTAAAGTAAGGCGAGTAACGTAAAGTAGGTACTGAAAGAAAGGTAAAGTAAGGCGAGTAACGTAAAGTAGGTACTGAAAGAAAGGTAAAGTAAGGCGAGTAACGTAAAGTAGGTACTGAAAGAAAGGTAAAGTAAGGTATATAAAGTAAGGCAGATACTGAAAAAAAGTAAAGTAAGGCGAGTAACGGAAAGCAGGTACTGACAGACAGGTAAAGTAAGGTATGTAAAGTAAGGCAGATAGTGATAGACGCGTGAAGTAAGGTGGGTAAATAATCCAAATAAGATGTCCAGTTTGTGTGACAATGATATGGTAGTGGTCAGACTCCCGTTGGGTTGGGTACATAGAAATTTATTAAACAACGGCTGGGCAGAAATCTAATCTAAAACAACCAATCAAATGTAATGAGAGAAGTTTAAATTTTTTTAAAATTTATTTGTTGTTTCTTTTTCTTCAGGTTTCCACGTAACTTCTTAAATGATGTCGGTAAAGGTGGTCCCTCTGATAGTAGATTATGGTCCTATCTCCACGTAAGATCTGTTGGTGGTCCGTCCCTCTGATAGTAGATTATGGTCCTATCTCCACGTAAGATCTGTTGGTGGTCCGTCCCTCTGATAGTAGATTATGGTCCTATCTCCACGTATGATCTGTTGGTGGTCCTTCTGATAGTAGATTATGGTCCTATCTCCACCACGTAAGATCTGTTGGTGGTCCGTCCCTCTGATAGTAGATTATGGTCCTATCTCCACGTAAGATCTGTTGGTGGTCCGTCCCTCTGATAGTAGATTATGGTCCTATCTCCACGTATGATCTGTTGGTGGTCCTTCTGATAGTAGATTATGGTCCTATCTCCACGTAAGATCTGTTGGTGGTCCGTCCCTCTGATAGTAGATTATGGTCCTATCTCCACGTATGATCTGTTGGTGGTCCTTCTGATAGTAGATTATGGTCCTATCTCCACGTAAGATCTGTTGGTGGTCCGTCCCTCTGATAGTAGATTATGGTCCTATCTCCACGTAAGATCTGTTGGTGGTCCGTCCCTCTGATAGTAGATTATGGTCCTATCTCCACGTATGATCTGTTGGTGGTCCTTCTGATAGTAGATTATGGTCCTATCTCCACCACGTAAGATCTGTTGGTGGTCCGTCCCTCTGATAGTAGATTATGGTCCTATCTCCACGTAAGATCTGTTGGTGGTCCGTCCCTCTGATAGTAGATTATGGTCCTATCTCCACGTATGATCTATTGGTGGTCCCTCTGATAGTAGATTATGGTCCTATCTCCCCGTATGATCTATTGGTGGTCCCTCTGATAGTAGATTATGGTCCTATCTCCCCGTATGATCTATTGGTGGTCCCTCTGATAGTAGATTATGGTCCTACCTCCACGTAAGATCTGTTTTGTCTCATATATTACTTTTAATTTGGAATTGTAAAATTATTCTCAGCTACAGTTCAACTTTGATATATATGATATCGTATATTTGTTTTATATTAAGGATATATCAAATTTTCTTGCTCAAATTATTGGTACATTTCTATCACCAACACACATACGCAAAGACAGACGGACAGGCACGCAGCCAGGCATACAGATAGACAGACGAACGGACAAACAGACAGTCGTACTGATGGATGGACGAATGGCTAGAGGGGAAATTTTAAACAAATGACAAATGAATGGAATATGTTGATAAAATTTGATTATTTTTTTTCCCCGAATGAGAACGGATCAGTTGTGTCAAACGTCCTTTTCCAAAGATGTATCCAATAACAACAGCAACTGGGTCTACAGAAACCAAATGACCCCACCCCTCCCCCCACATCCCCACCACCCTCCCCTCCCAAACCCTCGCGATGAGAGCTCGCGCTACGCGTACGACTCACGGCGTTCAGGGGAGACAAATAATCCTGCTTTAGCCGAGCAAACCCGGGCAGTCGGTTCCGTCCCCTGGATATCAGCTTACAATTTCTTCCGTTTAATTGATCACCCTTGTCTCAATACTCAATCGACCAATGGGCGGCGTTAGACAAAAAAAAATAAAAGAAAAAGAAATCCCTCGGCAAAGAAGTATCAAATACGGAATATGTAGTTTTATTAGATTTGTTAACTTGGGGATGTCTTAAAATGTTGTCATAATCAAGCTGGAGGGGGAGAGGGGGGGGGGTTGTAGCTCGGAAAGTCTGTCTGGGTTGAAGAGATCTGGAAATTCAGATGTCCCGTTTTTCCGCTTCCGGCCATCATTAGTGCGCATGCCTACGAGGCACATTTTTTGTCGACTTCCTGCCGGGATGACATTTCTCTGGTGCCCTCAAGTATCAGGTGACATTCATACTTCAGGAGTGTTCTTGTGTGTGTGGGGGGATACTCGTGTGTGGGGGGATACTCGTGTGTGGGGGGATACTCGTGTGTGGGGGGCTACTCGTGTGTGGGGGGCTACTCGTGTGTGGGGGGGCTACTCGTGTGTGGGGGGCTACTCGTGTGTGGGGGGCTACTCGTGTGTGGGGGGCTACTCGTGTATGGGGGGCTACTCGTGTGTGGGGGGATACTCGTGTGTGGGGGGCTACTCGTGTGTGGGGGGGCTACTCGTGTATGGGGGGATACTCGTGTGTGTATGACTATTTGTGTGTTCAGGGCTACTCGTGTGTGCATGACTATTTGTGTGTGTGAGGCTACTCGTGTGTGTGTGGGGCTACTCGTGTGTGTGGGGGATACTCGTGTGTGCATGACTATTTGTTTGTGTGAGGCTACTCGTGTGTGTGTGGGGCTACTCGTGTGTGTGGGGGATACTCGTGTGTGTGTATGGGACTACTCGTGTGTGTGTGTGTGTGTGGATACTCGTGTATGTGGAGGGATACTCGTGTGTGTGTGTGGGGGATACTCGTGTGTGTGGGGATACTCGTGTGTGTGGGGGATACTCGCGTGTGTGTGTGTGGGGATACTCGTGTGTGTGTGGGATACTCGCGTGTGTGTGTGGGGGATACTCGTGTGTGTGGGGATACTCGTGTGTGTGGGGGATACTCGTGTGTGTGTGGGACTACTCGTGTGTGTGGGGGATACTCGTGTGTGTGGGGATACTCGTGTATGTGGAGGGATACTCGTGTGTGTGGGGCTACTCGTGTGTGTGTGTGGCTACTCGTGTGTGTGTGAGAGAGACTATTTGTGTGTGGGGTTACTCGTGTGTGTATGATTATTTGTGTGTGTGTGGGGGGGGGGCTACTCGTGTGTGTATGACTATTTGTGTGTGTGTGGTTACTCGTGTGTTCTGTGTGTGGCTAATTATGTGTGTGGCTACACTTCATTTGGGGGGGGGTGTCAACAGTTGTGATTGGGTATCTGGAGTTATGAGGGACAGTTGATGTGATGGGGCATCTGGAGTTATGAGGGACAGTTTATGTGATGGGGCATCTGGAGTTATGAGGGACAGTTGATGTGATGGGGCATCTGGAGTTATGAGGGACAGTTTATGTGATGGGGCATCTGGAGTTATGAGGGACAGTTGATGTGATGGGGCATCTGGAGTTATGAGGGACAGTTGATGTGATGGGGCATCTGGAGTTATGAGGGACAGTTTATGTGATGGGGCATCTGGAGTTATGAGGGACAATTGATGTGATGGGGCATCTGGAGTTATGAGGGACAATTGATGTGATGGGGCATCTGGAGTTATGAGGGACAATTGATGTGATGGGGCATCTGGAGTTATGAGGGACAATTGATGTGATGGGGCATCTGGAGTTATGAGGGATGATTGATGTGATGGGGCATCTGGAGTTATGAGGGACAATTGATGTGATGGGGCATCTGGAGTTATGAGTGACAGTTTATGTGATGGGGCATCTGGAGTTATGAGGGACAATTGATGTGATGGGGCATCTGGAGTTATGAGGGACAGTTGATGTGATGGGGCATCTGGAGTTATGAGGGACAGTTGATGTGATGGGGCATCTGGAGTTATGAGGGACAGTTGATGTGATGGGGCATCTGGAGTTATGAGGGACAGTTGATGTGATGGGGCATCTGGAGTTATGAGGGACAGTTGATGTGATGGGGCATCTGGAGTTATGAGGGACAGTTGATGTGATGGGGCATCTGGAGTTATGAGGGACAATTGATGTGATGGGGCATCTGGAGTTATGAGGGACAGTTTATGTGATGGGGCATCTGGAGTTATGAGGGACAATTGATGTGATGGGGCATCTGGAGTTATGAGGGACGATTGATGTGATGGGGCATCTGGAGTTATGAGGGACAATTGATGTGATGGGGCATCTGGAGTTATGAGGGACAATTGATGTGATGGGGCATCTGGAGTTATGAGGGACAATTGATGTGATGGGGCATCTGGAGTTATGAGGGACAATTGATGTGATGGGGCATCTGGAGTTATGCATATATAGATCCCGTTTAGTTGCGCTTTTTAATTAGCGAAATCGGTTAAGTCGCGTACTTCCATGGCTCCTACATTTTGTGACGTAACACGGCAAATTCTTTCTGCTATGCAAGAAATAAAGAAGAAAAACCTTTTTGCACGTCTTAATAAATAATAATAATAGGTGGGAAAAGTAGGTAAGTAACAAAAAATATAAATCTATACTAATAAATGGCAAAGCCCTCACTTTTTAAACTCATCACTAATTCTCAAACTTTCCGTTGTAGGTAAAAGCATGAAACTTTGGGAAGTTGTTGAGTACCCTCCCGCGATTGGGTAATCCTGCAGTTTAGGTACATATATATTTTTTCGCAGCGAATTTAAATTTTCTTGTGAGAACTGTCGTTTTTAATTTATTTAATGCATTAATATAAGCTGTATTTTAGCTATTGCAGCGCTAATTTTTTAGTTTTTAAATTTTTAAGGCATTGTTTTCGTCTACAACCATTTTGTTTATTTATCTAACTACTTGCCGGGTTGTCACAGTGATGCCAAATGAAATTTTCTCACTTACAAACAAACAAAATAAGAATCAAACTAATAAATTAGAAAAAATAATATAGAAATATTTTCTTTAATATTAATCGAGATTTAATAGATCAAATTAATTTTAATCGATTAAAATTTTAAACTCTTAATCGATTGCTAATTCCCGCAGCCGTGGTTGAATTATATTAACATTTATAGAATATGCAGTCAATGTGTCTTGAGTACAGTGTAGGGGATCCCTAATGTTTCCATTAGAGCGTACTCGGGGCTTGTTTATACCTTGTGGGTGCCCCAATTCCCTTCCAGGGGTCAGCGGAGGACTTTCTTAGCGTATCATTTACATTGTGGCTTTGCGTGGGCTCGATCCCACGCCTCTCAGCCTTTGTTAGGCGAGTGCACTACTTACTTCGCTATCCAGCCGCCTCAGTGTAGCTTCACTTATTCGCGGTTCCCCATTCGCGGCCTGGCATATTAGCGGGTTAGGCTCTAAACCCTATAATATCGTATGCCCGGATTAGCGTCATAATGTTATTTAAACGAATGCCCGGTATATCGGGTTTTTATAGGTCATAGAGATTAAAGGAGTTTTCAAGGGTATGACTGTAACTACTTTCTCGAGCAGTTTTTATCGTTTGACGTCTTACTACATTAGTGAAATGCGTAACTGAATGCAATATTACTACATTATTAATGTACTAGGAGTTGATTTGTTTTTCAAAAGCCCAAGTAACTTAGCCCCCACAAGATCAGTGATAAGACCCAAAACAACAGTTCAAACACACCTGTTGACCTCCCAGTCCCGCAGGCCCTCTTCCCCGCTATACCATACCCCCCCCCCAGCCAAGTTTGTTACCCTCCGACTTAGTCCATCAATCTGATTGAGTGGATTGGACAGTTACTGTCCTCGTGACGTCAGTGAAAGGGGCGTTAATTGAGATCAGTTAGGTAGCCGAGTGCCGTGCCCTTGATTTTTTGGTCTCCTCAACTGCGGCACGCGCCAAATTCTCACCCCGTGAGAGTTCTGATAGATACTTTGATGTGGTGTACAGATAGATACTTTGATGTGGTGCACATATAGATACTTTGATGTGGTGCACAAATAGATACTATGATGTGGTGCACAGATAGATACTTTGATGTGGTGCACAGATATAGATACTTTATGTGGTGCACTGATAGATACTTTGATATGGTGCACATATATAGATACTTTGATGTGGTGCACTGATAGATAGTTTGATGTGGTGCACAGATAGATACTTTGATTTGGTGCACAGATAGATACTTTAATGTGGTGCACGATAGATACTTTGATGTGGTGCACAGATAGATACTTTGATGTGGTGCACAGATAGATACTTTGATGTGGTGCACAGATAGATACTTTGATGTGGTGCACAGATAGATACTTTAATGTGGTGCACAGATAGATACTTTGATGTGGTGCACAGATAGATACTTTGATGTGGTGCACAGATAGATACTTTGATGTGGTGCACAGATAGATACTTTGATGTGGTGCAAAGATAGATAATTTGATGTGGTGCACAGATAAATACTTTGATGTGGTGCACATATAGATACTTTGATGTAGTCCTTCTCTGACAACGGCGCGGCAGTAAGTCATACAACTGCACAAATCTAAAGCTCCCTCTATCTTGATCCTTAATTTCTCTGAAGCCGTTATCACTCCAACTCGAGAGACACCCCAATTTAAGAGATGTTTTTATTTACCTCGTCGTAACCTCGTTCCTGATGCATTATTTTGGCACGAGTATTAATCTTCGGCCTTAAAGGTCGTTGCAATTCAAAGCAAAATTAATTGGGTTGAACCGATAATGGCTGAAACAATTCAAAGGGAAACAACTTAAGGCCAACATGTAACCCAGCTCTGGCTTAGTTCCCTTGGCACACCCAAAAAATAGATTTGTAATTTTTTTTAAAATGTATTTTATAAGTCCAGTCAAAAGTCGAGTTTTTATTCCATGACACAACGGTCTGTAAGATTTAATGCGTAAATTCATTAATAGAGCATGCGGGCATTCCGTGTAGTCCGTTTCCTTATTAAACTTATGTTATTTCTACGGTAACGTTACTTCCACGAAAATGTGTAAGCAACTAAAGGTTAATTTAAAAACTTTTAACACACAAACAGTGGCGTCAATAGTTTTGGAGTGACCCAGTAGGGTAGCTCATGATGTCACCCCCTCACGACTTACGCCATAGACCTCACCCGAGTCTGCCAGTGCCAAATAACGGGAGCATACAGAATTGTAGAGTTTGATGTTACCCCTTGTGATGGTGTCAACCGGTGCGGTCCGCACCAATGTTGTAGGGCTTAAGAAAGTTTGTCAATGATTACCAGAAATACCTCAATCTTGAATTTTTGTCTCGAGGAGAATACTGTTTTGTTGATGTCCTTTTAACAAACTGACGCTTTCTTTTTTGTTTGATAGTATTGAAGATTGTTTACACTGTTTTTACCACGGACTTTTCCTTTCCTTTGTCTTCATAGGAATAAAATTAAGAATGCTATTTTTTAACAAACTCAATGAGAGACTTCCTTTCTAAAATTGTTTCCCAAATTTAAAGTAAAATAGCGACTTCCAGTTGTTCAATTTCCTTTAAAAATCTTTCTTCTTCAAGTCAGCAGTCACGTGGCTGATTTTCATTCGTTGCTAATTCTTACAGTGCTGCGATATTCTCATGGTATGAGTTATTAACTGACCTTTCAGCATGATGTCAGGCTGACCATCTTGTGTCAGACAAGGCTTTGTTAGCATGTATCAACGAAGTACCTGTCAACGATGAGTAGATGCAACAAGCCGGGTATAAAGATTTTGCAGAAGACAAAAAAAATCTGACCGCAGCAGGACAACCTGATGCTCTTTTCCCAACCAAATTAAAGGAATGAGCTGTGCACGGCACATAATGATCTACAATGCACTTCTCACGAAGAATAGCCTGGTTTCCGTTATACTTCCTACTAGACTAAACACATATTCTGTAGGCCTGAGACTAATCTCTTAAGGCCTTGGCTAGTACCTGGGCAATCTGCTCCATCTCTTGAGCATTGCCATACAACATTGTCTTTACATGGGACTCTTCCGCCTCTCTCACCTCCCCGGCGAGGTGTACGACCGTCTCAGAGGCTTGGCTGCAATGACGGCAGTTCGAGTCCCTGTTGTGGTCTAGCCTGTGAAAGTATGAGTTGGTTGGGCAGTGTTCTGTTCTCATCTGAGTCACTAAACTCTGGTGTTTGCGACTCAGGTTCCACCACTGGTCTGAACGGCTTGGCCTTGGCATGTTAGAGAATACCCCCCCCCCTTCCTACTCATTTGCAGCATTGCCGTATGACTGTCCAAGGCATTTATAGGGATTCGTACAAACATAATGGCCAGCATCTTTATTATACACTATAATTCATAATAAGTTTGGGTGCCCTTAAATTAAATGGGGGCGTTAGCCCGTTCAGCACCCCCTTGTAATCCGCCATAGGGGGGGGCACGCATCTGTGACGATGTGGTACGAGGAGGGGGGTGTTTAAGAAATGCGACGTCACATCAAAAAACGCGAAAATTTAAATAAAAGTTCCACTTAAATATTTGATTGTTTACCCATTTATTTAATTACGTTTTCAATGACTTCACGCGTGTTACGATATTACAGTGCAGACTTACCCTAAATACATATTTAAATGACAAAAAATAATTAGCAACAGGCTAATTTTTATTGAGAAAATACGGCTTGGAGGGGGGGTGTCAAAGCTTTGTGACGTCATATTGTAAAAAATGGGTGGGGGACTAAGTTTTTGTGACAAAGTATGACGCTGGGGGAGGGTGTGGTAAAAATCGGCAACCTCGCGTGACGTCCTTTATGGACGGCCCCTTCAGTCGTGAAGGGGTGACACCATGAGCTACCGCCCCGGGTGACACCAACCCTAGTGACGCCTCTGTAGTGCTGCAGTATTTTGTAAAAGTGAATCATAGGATTTATATCTCTACAATTTTATATGTGAACCATATTATGTGCAGAAGTAATTGTTTTCAACATTTTATCGCACCAACAAGAAGTGAATGATCTACTATTATGCATGGCTAATGATTGATGTTTACGTCACTGTACTGTACACATAATGATTATAGTTTGTAATGATTGGTGAGGAGACTTAAGATAGCTTCACAGCCGTGACAATTTGCACAAACCCAACCTAGCCAGTATTACCATTAGTAGACTGGTTTAACATACATTATATACCCAACCTAACCAGATATAACTGTTGGTAGACTGGTTTAACATACACTATATACCCAACCTAACCAGATATAACTGTTGGTAGACTGGTTTAACATACACTATATACCCAACCTAACCAGATATAACTGTTGGTAGACTGGTTTAACATACACTATATACCCAACCTAACCAGATATAACTGTTGGTAGACTGATTTAACATACACTATATACCCAACCTAACCAGATATAACTGTTGGTAGACTGGTTTAACATACACCATATACCCAACCTAACCAGATATAACTGTTAGTAAACGGGTTTACATTGACGCACAAAACTTGCTCAGGTAAATTATCATTTATTCTTTTTTTCTTCAAATTTTTAAAAAAAGTTGAAGCCGTTTTCCCGGAAGTAATAACACGTGACCATGACAACTGATTGGTCGGACAGCTGTCAATCACAAGTGTGTCAATGAATCAACACTTGCAGCCCCAGCGGCCAGGAGACGTGTTACTCAATCCGGGCAGAGCCCCCACCCCCAACCAATGTCCCAGGCACTCCCGAGTTATCTTCCCCTGGTTTGTTTACTCAATGTGGTGCCGAAAGACAAGTCGCTGGCCTCCCTTAGATGCAAGTAGTCGGCATGAGCAGAGCACTGAGAACGACA
Organism: Ampullaceana balthica; assembly: GCA_944989445.1. NCBI lineage: Eukaryota > Metazoa > Mollusca > Gastropoda > Lymnaeidae > Ampullaceana > Ampullaceana balthica. Next base: position 199,560 of record CALYLW010000001.1, on the reverse strand, counting down.
AACCAGGAACGACAAACCAGGAACGACAAAACAGGAATGACAAACCAGGAACGACAAACCAGGAACGACAAACCAGGAACGACAAACCAGGAACGACAAAAAAGGAACGACAAAACAGGAACGACAAACCAGGAACGACAAACCAGGAACGACAAAACAGGAACGACAAAACAGGAACGACAAACCAGGAACGACAAAACAGGAACGACAAACCAGGAACAATTCTAAAACAAAGTTACACAATCTTTCTCTTTAATCTAGTAACAATCTCCAGCAAAGAGATACTATCTATAGCTTTATCCAGTAACTATCTGCAACACATTTACATTATCTTTCTCTTTCATCCAGTTGCTTAATCAATCTCTTTTATACTTTAACTACCTTCAGGAAAGGCTCACAATCTTTCTCTTTAATTTAGTAACAAACTTCTGCCATTACTGAACAAAAATACAAGATATAAGAAAAGGAAGGAAGTATTAAAAACTACAGTTAAAACAACAATTGGAAAAAAGATTCTACTGTTAGGTTTAAAACATATGGAGCCAACGTACCTAATCTTTTTATTAATCTATCCTTCCATGTAGATCCTATCATCCTGACATAGAATGCCAGTAACTGCATTATCTGAAAATCCGCTAAGATTAGTACTTTTGAAGTGTTTACAAACAGAACATAGGGTCTGTCTTTTTATAATGTACATGTGTTCTCTAAATCGATCACGCAGTGGACGACCTATCTCGCCTATGTATATTTTATCACACCTCTTGCATAAATCACGTTGCGACTAGTGCAAGTGACACACTCTTTTGTTTTAATTTTCATTTCTTAAGAGGGAAAGAAATGCATTTCAAGCAACAAAAGTATTTATTACACACCAAACATTTGAAGATGTTATTTATAGCAGTGCTTTTTGGGGTCGTAAATGGTACAATTATGTACTTTAATGTAATAGCATCATCAAAAAGTTTGTTTTTATTATTTGTTGTTTAAAAAAAACTAAGGTGGTGAACTTTTTCAAATAGTTTTGAGACGTCTAGTAATATTGTGTATATTTTAACGCAATTTCCCTTGGGAATTGCGTTTATACATTTGAAATGTCTGTGCACTGTTCGAGCTTGTACACGCAAATCCTCCTGAACCATACCAGATAGAGAGTTCGGGTCTTTTGCAAATATGCTAAGGAGGTCCCAAGGATGTGCAACCGTAAAAAAAACGAAAATGTTTACTGGATTTCCTGAAAAATTCATTTTAAAAAACCTGAAAAAAATATCAGTATTCTGTCAATTTCTCGCCAAACACAAAATCTATTTGGTTGAAACAAGCACCAAACATTAGCTGATAATATTTAGAACATATCGGAGTGTTATTTACGTGATATTAAATGACCTTTCGACTTCCGTAATTTAGCAGCAATTTGTAGAAAGCAATTCTTTTGTTTAGTTTCAGAATTATTGATTTGAAATAACTTTTAATGTCATATATAATGATAGTTAATGCGGTTTTCCCGCTTTGTGAATGCTTATGTTAGATTGTTGCAAGGTGCGCATTATATTGACACATTCTTGGTGTGATGTAGCGTGAGGGGATATGACGTCATATTGTGTTTAGTTTCAGAATTACTTATTTAAATCGACTTTTAATGTAATCTAGAATGATTTCCCTTGCATAAAAAATCGGAAATTCCTTGGAAATTGCGTTTAAATACTCATTCGAGTTTTTATTACTTGTTTAAATTTTATTGAAACAGAAATAGGTTTATTATTTACGCTATCTTGACACTTGGAGCAGCCAAGCTCCATAAGAGACCAGATGACCAAGACATTAACAGAAAAAACAACAACAGTACAACAAACTTGTGTACATATAATAACTTTTTGGGCTAAACAAGAAGAGACCAAACAAGTAACTGTGTCTTACTGTGTAGACAGATTGAATAATTCTGTGTAGCTCTGATGTGTGGCATGAAATGACAGACTGACGAACAAACTGCGTCCGTCGAACAAACTGAATCTGATTGATGTGGCGAGTGACTTATCTCTATCCGTTGTGGGGCGGGGTGGCGTCCCCACGTACCTCCAGGAACTACATTTTTATTAAACTCATCTCGCGAGCCTCACACGGAGGGATTTTCCCCCCCACTTATAACTATTATTTTTATTATTTATTTTTTAAAACTTATAAAAAAATGTTTCCCCCGAACTGAGACTGGATTAGAACTAAATACTGGATTTGAACTGGATACTGCGCAGAGGGAACTCAACTTCCGGGAAGTACCGGATTAATGTACCTATTACATCATTCCGCTCACGAGTCCGGGGGATCTGTCCCTGCACGAGAACACACAGAGGGCTTGGGATTAGGGAATAAGGCAAGGAAAGATAACCCCGGGAAATATGGGCATATATGGGTGCAGGGGCGGGTTGGGGGAGTCATCTTTTCACTAAAAAAAAAGAACTTGAAAGAAATTGGAATCCCGTTGTAAGGGAGTTAAGTTACGCCAGGGTTTTAATTTGTGAGTTGTTTTATCTTTGGTGTTAGGTAATTAATGATAAACAAGGTTGTTTATAGAGCTGTTTAAGTGAAAACATCACGCGATCTATGTTATTACATTCGTCGCTTGATCTGAAATAATCAGTGAATGAATCTACATGGTACGATTCATTTACCGACTTTTGGGAACTTGCCAGGCACAGGCACGGTTATTTCATGATATTAGAATAGATTATATAGAAACATTGGACAGTCGACGATTTTAATACAAATTAATTCATTTGAGAATGATAATCTTTTTGGCGGAGACTACCGTAAAATGTCCGACACACTGTCCGGCTATTGGCTATGTGTTATACATCATTGGGACACACTGTCCGGCTATTGGCTATGTGTTATACATCATTGGGACACACTGTCCGGCTATTGGCTATGTGTTATACATCTTTGGGACACACTGCCCGGCTATTGGCTATGTGTTATACATCATTGGGACACACTGTCCGGCTATTGCGACTTAATGGGTACACACACACACACACATCTTACTTATACAATAACCTACACAATGTGGGCACCTTTGTGTATGTGTCTGATATGTTTGTGTGTGTGGCAACATTGAGATCTCCGGGGTGCACCAGAGGAGGACAGTTCCAATCCTTGTACAGATGTGGGGGGTGGGGGGGGGGAATGCACATTTTTGCGATGTTAGCCATCGAAGTCACGTGACGACCTTTCACAGTAAACTGAACGGAGTATAAACGCCAACAATTTACTTTAAGTTATTTTCCTGGCACTGGACTTGGGTCAACACCGGACAAGGGAGTGGGACGCTTAGATACATACACCCCTGTTTACCGAGGGCGATACTTTCGACAATGGAGGTAAGCCGATATCAGGGGCGGATATTTTCGAACAATGTTTCTCTTTCATTGTCAGCGTGTTCGCCTGTCGTGCGCGAACAAACCCCCTACCCCCCCCACCACCTCACCCCCGGCGAGCCACCTAACCACCACGCTGGCCCCTAAGCCAACCACAACAACTAAACACCCGTATGTGGCCGGCCGTTTACTCACCAAACAGTTTTCTACTGTTGTCCATAGTGTTGTCGTCGTCACCACCCTACCCCCTCACACACACACACACACACGCACGCCCACCCAGTACCACTGCCGCCCTCGAGAGCGCGCCTCGGTCAACAGACGGGAAGAACTCTCCAGCGCCGAGGTAAGCAAACACCGAGCGGGCTCTCGTGGGGCCCGCTTCTACCCTCCGCGGTGAGAAGAGGGTGTCCGAGAGGAGGCGGCCCCCGTCTACAGGGAACCATTTTGTCAACAGCAGCCGTGCAAATCTCTCGGCGGGGGCCTCTCGTGGCTTGGTGGGAAAAGTTAAACACTCCCCAGCGAGGCCGCGGTGAGGGGAGGGCCCGTGCTGAGCAAACACGGAACAACAATAGAAATCTTCTCCTGTTTCAACCCTGCACTGCCTCGCTGATGATGCCACTATGTTTTTATTTTCTTTTCTTTACTTAAAAAAAAAGTTCAATATAAATTTGTAAATTTAAAAAAAAATGATCTGAAGTGAAATCGGATGAGAATGACGTATGGCACCGACGAAAACACGTTTTGCAGGACATGATCAGTGGGGCATCTAAATTATTGAGTGAGATCCCAGCGTGGCACGACATTCTGTTTGTCACGGCACAGTGCTTTAGTGCTGGTTGAGGCAAGCGTTTTCAGCGTTTAACTAAGGAAAGGGAACAAACAGACTGCAAATGAGTTATAGACAGGTAAAACGTGGAATGGCAGGTACGTGGGGTATAGACAGGTAAAACGGGGAATGTTATAGTCAGGTAAAACGGGGAATGTTATAGACAGGTAAAACGGGGAATGTTATAGACTGATAAAACGTGGAATGGTATAGACTGATAAAATGGGGAATGGTATAGACAGGTAAACCAGGGAATGACAGGGGCGTAGTGTATATACATGTATAACGGGGAATAGCAAGTACTTGGGAAGTAAATAGGTGAAATGGGGAGTGGCAAGTACTTGGGATATACATATGTTTAATGGCACATACACGGCGCAAAGTAGTTCAAACGGTAAATGACAAGTAAGTGGAGCAATGGCAGGTAAAAGAGGGAATGACTCTAGACAATGTACTTGATTACTTCTTTGTGGTTCGTGGGAATAAGCAACACACACACGTGCAACAAACCGCGTGTTGATGTACTAAGGGGGTGAGATAATGCTCTCGCTGACAAGCTCGCGTCATTGGTGAGTTTTTTTATTTTTATAAAATCACGAGATAGGTTAACTATCTGGAAAGGGAATTCTTGTCGGGGGGAAAAAAAGGGGGGGGGATTCCTTGTCGTGGTCTTGTGACGACAACAGCTTCGACCACCAGCGGGGATTGAATGGTGAAAGTCTAGACGGGCACTCGCCCTCGACATCACTTGCCCGCCTCGGTGGTTCTTCTGTCCCCGGCCACTAGAGCAAATTTACTTTACTGTAGCGTGATACGTGCCATAACATGGTGCTGGTTTATTCATGGCCCCCACACACTCAACATGTGAACCCGAAGATTCCAAGTAAGCTACCGGTGTTCTCGTGGGTGAAGACGACCCATAGAGCACGATGATGTGACGAGGGGAGGCAAAAAAAATCTTCGTGTTCGTTGGAAGAGGGAGAAATTACAAAGTGGATGGGACGAGTGATGACAGTTGTTGGGCGTGACCAGATCTATGACAACGAGGTGGGGGACGTCTGTTTGCTGAGGGCTAGTCATGGAGACGTTAACCAATGGACTGTATGGAGTGACACCTGTCAACTACCGGCATTGATACCCAATCCACAGGGAGGCAACTATCACACAGTGACAACTGACAATCCATGTCAACGGTTATTCCATGTCAACTGTGACTCAAAGAAAATCTATGTATGTGTGTTAAATTAGGTCTGTAGTCTATACAGACTCTAATTTTTTAAAATTTATAATTTAAGTTTCAAAATATGAAATTTCAAACGATATTAAAATAATAAAACAAACCCGTAAAAACAAAAGTTTTTGACTATAAATCCCTTATATATGAGACATAATTAAAAGTATTGATCATCTTCAAACGTGACAAACATTTACAAACTGTATCTGCTTTAACCCCTGCTGTATAACCGGGGTGGGGGGGGGGAGTTGAAATGTCTGGTCACCGATCGCTCGATCGAGCTCAGCGTGACACGTAACATGTAAACAAAAGCACGCCTGTACTTCGATGGGTCGCGTCAACGCGCGAACTGAGCTCTCACGTGAAAAAAAACAATAACAAACCGTGAAATTGAATTACATACCTCGTATAGAGATAAACTAAAATGAATTAATTTAATTACGTTACGTTTGGGTCTGAAATTTTGATATGATGCATTGTTAGGTGACACGGGTCCTTGTGCCAAATTTCAGCTCGATGGCTTCACGGGAAGTGTGTCATTTTGTACTTTTGTTTTTCCGCCCGACCGAGGTACGAAGACAGACAAGATTTCGAAGTTAATATAAGGGATTTAATAAAACAAACCCGTAAAAATAAAACAAACCCGTAAAAACAAAGTTTTTGACTATAAATCCCTTATATATGAGACAGAACTTAAAGTATTTACAAATATCTACAGACTGAATCTGTCTTTACTCCCCTTTGATTTTAACCCAAAAAGGGTGGGGTGGGAGAGGGGAAAGGTCTTGTCACCGATCGCTGGGCCAAGTTCACCGTGAAACGCCAAATGTAAACAAAAGCACGCCGCTTTACCTGGTTTAAGCACGAGATGTGTTCACACCGGTGGCTGGCCTGAAGTCAAGTGACCCGTAAAATGTAAACGATAGCGACCTCTACATATAGTTTATATAGATAAACTAAAAATGCATTAATTTAATTACGGTACTATCGATCGATCTGAAATTTCGATACGATGCATTGTTAGGTGAGTCGGGTCCGTGTGCCAAATTTCAGCTCGATCGGATCACTGGAAGTGGGTCATTTTCGACTTTTGTTTTTCCGCCCGCGGAGCCCAAGACAGAGAGAGAGACAGACAGAGACGGCCGCGAAGTTAATATAAGGGATTTAATAAAACAAACCCGTAAAAACAAAGTTTTTGACTATAAATCCCTTATATATGAGACATAACTAACAGTATTGATTATTTTCAAACATTTAAAGACTGACACCGAGTGATGTCCCTTGTCTTTAATAAATGGGGGTGGGATGTGAGGGGGTGTCGGCACGACGGTCGGCGTCAACACGACGGTCGGCGTCAACACGACGGTCGGCGTCAACTCAAACTCACGTGGAAGTGGGGAAAAAAAACAATAACAAAACAGTGAATTTAAATTACATACCTCATATAAGGATAAACTAAAAATGCATTAATTTAATTACGGTTCGTTAGATCGATCTGAAATTTTGATACGATGCATTGTTAGGTCAGACGGGTCCGTGTGCCAAATTTCAGTTCGATCGGATCATGGGAAGTGGGTCTTTTTTGACTTCTGTTTTTCCGCCCGCCCGCCCGCCGAGCCCAAGACAGAGAGAGAGAGAGAGACGGCCGCGAAGTTAATATAAGGGATTTAACAAAGTTTTTGACTATAAATCCCTTATATATGAGACATAACTAACAGTATTGATTATTTTCAAACATTTACAGACTGAATCTGTCTAAACTCAACTTTGCATCATAACCCTAGGGGGGGAGGGGTGGGTGGGGGGAGGGGTGGGTGGGGGGAGGGGTGGGTGGGGGGAGAGGGGAAAAGTCTGGTCACCGATTCGCTTGACCGAGCTCAGAGTGACACGTAAAATGTAAACAAAAGCGCACCGTCGCTTCGTTGGGTCGCCTCAATGCGTCAGCTCAAACTTTCACGTGGCAAAAAAACAATAACAAACCGTGAATTTAAATTACATACCTCATATAAGGATAAACTAAAAATGCATTAATTTAATTACGGTACGTTCGATCGATCTGAAATTTTGATACGATGCATTGTTAGGTCAGACGGGTCCGTGTGCCAAATTTCAGTTCGATCGGATCATGGGAAGTGGGTCATTTTCGACTTTTGTTTTTCCGCCCGCGGAGCCCAAGACAGAGAGAGAGACAGACAGAGACGGCCGCGAAGTTAATATAAGGGATTTAATAAAACAAACCCGTAAAAACAAAGTTTTTGACTATAAATCCCTTATATATGAGACATAACTAACAGTATTGATTATTTTCAAACATTTAAAGACTGACACCGAGTGATGTCCCTTGTCTTTAATAAATGGGGGTGGGATGTGAGGGGGTGTCGGCACGACGGTCGGCGTCAACACGACGGTCGGCGTCAACACGACGGTCGGCGTCAACTCAAACTCACGTGGAAGTGGGGAAAAAAAACAATAACAAAACAGTGAATTTAAATTACATACCTCATATAAGGATAAACTAAAAATGCATTAATTTAATTACGGTTCGTTAGATCGATCTGAAATTTTGATACGATGCATTGTTAGGTCAGACGGGTCCGTGTGCCAAATTTCAGTTCGATCGGATCATGGGAAGTGGGTCTTTTTTGACTTCTGTTTTTCCGCCCGCCCGCCCGCCGAGCCCAAGACAGAGAGAGAGAGAGAGACGGCCGCGAAGTTAATATAAGGGATTTAACAAAGTTTTTGACTATAAATCCCTTATATATGAGACATAACTAACAGTATTGATTATTTTCAAACATTTACAGACTGAATCTGTCTAAACTCAACTTTGCATCATAACCCTAGGGGGGGAGGGGTGGGTGGGGGGGAGGGGTGGGTGGGGGGAGGGGTGGGTGGGGGGAGAGGGGAAAAGTCTGGTCACCGATTCGCTTGACCGAGCTCAGAGTGACACGTAAAATGTAAACAAAAGCGCACCGTCGCTTCGTTGGGTCGCCTCAATGCGTCAGCTCAAACTTTCACGTGGCAAAAAAACAATAACAAACCGTGAATTTAAATTACATACCTCATATAAGGATAAACTAAAAATGCATTAATTTAATTACGGTACGTTCGATCGATCTGAAATTTTGATACGATGCATTGTTAGGTCAGACGGGTCCGTGTGCCAAATTTCAGTTCGATCGGATCATGGGAAGTGGGTCATTTTTGACTTCTGTTTTTCCGCCCGCCGAGCCCAAGACAGACAGACAGAGAGAGAGAGAGAGAGAGAGAGAGAGAGACGCCGGTGAAGTTAATATAAGGGATTTAAAAATATACAAACACATAGTATAAAATTCAAAAACATACAAACACATAATTTCAAAATACAAACACGCATATAATATTTAAATACAAACTTATAATCACACAATTTTAAAATAGAAACACACAACATATTAATACCAGCGCAATGCTCAGTCTTTGCTACGGGGTAAGCACACAAATATAACATTATTTTGTTTTTGGCTATTATATTTCCCTTTTAAAAATATATAAATGCGTATAACGCATCACGAAGTTTGGTTCGTGAGAGAGCAACACTCATCTTCATCAACTAACGATGAGGGGTAGTCGAGAGTATAGAAAGCATAATGAACCTATATGATGCCCATCAGTGTCTGCCCCCTCCCTCCTTTAATAAAGCATGTTTTTATCTAACAGTTGTTCCAGAATAACAACGGTCAGCTAGTTTATTACCCTCAATGCACACGGTCTCATTAACCTTTCACATGATTTAAAACATGACATTTTTTATTTATTTTTTAACAAAAAGCTGAATGATTGATACTCTCATTTAAATTTATGTACGTCGTAATACATCACATGCCCGTGATCTTTCCTTTTAAAAAATTACCAAATATTATTTGAAAAAGTAAGTTTGATCCTTCGTCTGTCCTTAAATAGCTTTGCATATGATTCCTTTGGTTCACGCTCTCCAAAACATCTATACAGTGGCGTCATTAAGGGGTGGTGTGGGGGCAGGGCCGCCTAGGGTGACACCATCGGGGGTGGCGGGGGGGGGGTTGACACCAAAATTTAAAATTTACTATGTACGGTTTTATGTCATAAAAAAATGGGACTACAAATTTTTTTCACCAAGAAAAAAATTACGAAATACAGTGGAACCCCTTATAACGAGCATAATTCGTTCAAGAATATTACTCGTTACGCGAAACACTCTTTAAACGAAACAATTTTTCCCATACAAATCAATGTAACATACGATAATGCTTTAAAAAACAACAACTCATTTTTCAAAAAATATTTATTAACATATATTCAAATAAAATTACTTATGAATTGTTAAGGAGTGTAACATAAATTGGAATACAATTTAGATTTCAATCAAAAATATTAAATAAAAATATGAATTTCTCACAAATAATTAATCCCTTTTAACTTTAAAACTGTCAAAAGACATTTGTTTTAGCCGACGCTTCAAAATTAGATGAAAATGTGTCGTAACAGTTTCGAAGACATTCTTGACACTCCCTTTTAAACATCCAACTCCTTAATTTAGTTTTTGTTCTTGAGAATAGTGCAGATCGTTGATGTTGACCGATTGTATGTACGTGGTAGATTACCTACGCTCACGCCTTGTTCTCGTTTTTCAATGATTATACGTTTCATTTCAGCAGTTATTTTTTTTCCTCATATGATTGCCTTCTTGTGGCTTTTTCTTGGAAGAAATTTTAGCACAGGTTATTACACTTTGCACATAAAAAAATTACGAATACTGTCTGAATACAACATTTGTAAAAACGGTTGATCACACACGAAAACAATACGCTAACAGACCGAATGCTAAACACAAACTGATGCATCGGGGCGTAAGTCCTGGCTCACAAATGAATGCCGGGACAAGGGGACTTCCCCTTTCTGCGAAACTCGTTATGCGAAATGTCACTCGGTAAGAGAGCAACTTTTTGATTTTTATTTTTGCTCGGTATGCGAATTACTCGTTATGATAGGTGCTCGTTATAAGAGGTTCCACTGTACAATGAAATACGTTAAAACGCGAAAACGTAATAATAATATTTTTTTTAAACGTTAAAAAACAAGTTTTTTCTATAAATCCTTCACGAACGAGACATAACTAAAAGAATGTTTATTATAATACGCAGCGCAAGACAATCCAAAAATACTACATGTAAAAGGTAGTTATGTGTCGTAAAACATGTTTAATATAATTCGCACCGATCAGGAATATGTTTATAAAAAGTGTTGTCAATTAAATACGCACCTTACTGCGCGACAGAAAGGCTATTCAATATAAAAATACGCACCACGACACTCTTATCTAAAAAAATAACATGATACATAGAGATAAATAAAATACTCTAAAATTCAATACTTTAATTACAGTACATGCGATCGATCTGAAATTTTCATATATCGTTTTTATCATCGGTACGAAACTGCCTGCAAAATTTCAGCTCGCTAGCTTACTGGGAAGTGGGTCAAAAATCGATAAAAAGTTTTTTCGGCACTCAAGCAAGCACGCAGACACCACGAGTTAACATAAAGGAATTAATTTTTAAAAACCTAAAAAAACAAGTTTTTAACTATAAAGCCTTTATATAGGAGACATAAATAAAAGAATGTTCATTATAATGCGCAGCGCAAGACAATCCAAAAATCCAAAATTTTAGTTATTTCTCGTAAAACATGTTTAATATAATGCGCACCGATCGGTAATATATTTTTAAAATGTATTGTCAATATAATACGCACCTTTTTGCGCGACAGGAAAGGTAGTTCAATATAATACGCACCACGACACTATAGCACAAAAATTAACTGATACTGATACATTTTGATAAATAAAATAATCTAAAAATTCAATAATTTAATTACAGTACATGCGATCGATCTGAAATTTCGATACATCGTTTTTATCATCGGTACGAATCTGCCCTACAAAATTTCAGCTCACTAGCTTACGAGGAAGTGGGTTAAAAATATATCCAAAGTTTTTTCCGCACTCAAACAAGCAAGCAAGCAGACACCACGAGTTAATATAAAGGATTTATAAAATAGGGACACACCGGAAAGCGATCCGGACATTCGCCCCAGCCGGATATCGGGTTTTTAGGAACTATTCGCCTCGGCATATAGTGCCCACGCAAATAGCCAAATACCTAAATATACCTTAAAAATACATTTTTGGAATTCGATAAATGTCAAGATTAATATACTTATAAATTGTTAAAAACATTTTAAAAATCCAACCTAATTATAGAAATTTATTCTTTGAAATTATAAAGATATTAAATTAATAAACTAATTTTCTACGACAATTTCGTTTTTACTTCTAGCGTCTAGTGGCATGCCGCCATATCTACCAATATTGAAGATTTAGGATTGAAGACTTTGCAAAATTAATTCGGATTTCCGATTTTCGTTTAACAACCCTAGTATTCGGTTCGTACTAATTTCGTACCCGAATCCGGCAAATAGTAAATCTAACTAAGGGGCCGTCCATAAATAACGTCAAGCGAGTTTTCTCGATTTTTTACCCCCTCCCCCCTCGTCACGCGTCCTCACAAAAAGTTAGACACCCCCCCTCTAAAAATACGTCACAAACCTCCCAAAAAAATTTTTTTTTAAAAAATAATAAAAACCACTTTATTTTCTAATGACTTTTATTGTCATTTAAGTATTTATTATTTATTTAGTGAAGATCTACATTGTAATATCGTAACCCGCGTGAAGCATTTTTTTAAAAACGTTTAACCAGCCTTCAAAAAAATAACTGTGTTAACATCCTTAGATTATATTTCATTTTAATGCATACAAATTAAACATTGACTATTAATCATCATACAAATTAAACATTGACTATTAATCATCATACAAATTAAACATTGACTATTAATCATCATACAAATTAAACATTGACTATTAATCATCATACAAATTATACATTGACTATTAATCATCATACAAATTAAACATTGACTATTAATCATAATACAAATTAAACATTGACTATTAATCATCACGGTTAGCGTCTTTGTTTAAAAACTTTTTTTATTTAAAAATAACATTTTTAAAATTTATTTTTAAAAAATCCCTCAATTGACTGACGGGCATCCTGTAAGAAAGAGGTCGGCGAACAGAGGTAAATAACCTCATCTGGGGTCAAAAAGGGAATACTTGGGGGTAATGCAGACTCATTTCGGACATATAACATCCACTACAATCCACTAGATATATTAAAATACGTCATGTGTACGTGTACGCTTGTAACATATACCCATTATTGAACCGGTTCATCCAGAAAATGCATTTTTTTTTAAATTTGAAAACTATGTAGATTTCTTACCTACGTACTATACGAAGACACCTAAATCTACCTTACTTTAATTTATATTGACACGAGTGACAATAATCTTAATCCACATGACTTGTCTGTATAAAGTATCCTTTCTGTGATATTTAAAATAAATGCCTTAAAAACTGAGCTAAGAAGAAAAGTTGCTTTGTACTCCTCTCGAATTGCGATGTCAAGAATTTGATGCATTCAATAAAGTTAATGAATAGTTGACTAATTTTAAATGGGCTCATTTACCAATATATCTAGAACAGTGCTTCTCAAACTTTTTAGTATGGCGGACCGGCAGGAGTTTTTTCCATTGCACCAAGGACCGGTTCACTATTTTCCCTGCACTAACAATTTTTCGGTCCTTTTTTTGAGAACATCTGCGGACCAGCAGCGGATGGCCCACGGACCGGCACCGGTCCGCCGACAACCACTTTGAGAAGCACTGATCTAGAAGACTAGATTGGCCAGGGGCGTTTGACTAAAAACTAATCGAACAATTATATCAAACTTAAAACGTTTTTAATTCTATCAAATAGATTCCCCCCCCTCCCCTTTTAAAGAAAAAGGATATTACGTGTCGTTTTGACTTAAAATATCTACACATAATCCTATTCAGATCATTTTTAGACACTTGTCATGCTTGTAAAACTCACCAGTAGCATTTTCGGGGGAGGGGGGGGGCTAACAACGATCCCCCAAATCCCCGAGTCACGTGAGCAGGACCTAGAGTTTGGGGGTTGGGGGGGGGTAACGCACACATAAACTTTTATATTTTGGCCCCAAAAAAAATCGACTCATGCCATGAGAGAACCAAACGGAGCTGCGGTTACATGACAAATGCTTTGATATAAACATCAAACGACGCAGTGTAACATAACAATTTCATACATTCTCATGAGTTCTCAAACTTAAGGATTATAATTAGATTTAATTTTCGTGTCTTGATAGCTTACGCCAACCAGCGTCTGATGGCCTACCGACCGGCACATTGAGAAGCACTGATTTAATTTTTAAAAAAATAAAAAAAAGTCATTAAGTAAATTGTAAGTAGAAGTGGAATATTTCAGTGGAAGTTTTATTTAAAGTTACACTTTTGATTTGACGTCACATTTCTTCAACCCCCTCCCTCCCCCTCGTCACGCATCGTCACAAAAGTGTGACCCCCCCTAGGTGCGTGACGTCATTTATGGACGGCCCCTAATCGGATTTGGTACCTGGTAGAAACTGTCTACCCGGTTGATCCCTAATAAAAAGTATCAATTTACATGCAATAATAAAAACAGGCCCAACAAATTACAATAAAACAAATTAGAGAAACATCCGCACCCGAGAGAGAATTTAAAAGGCTGGACATGAAAGAGGCGGTGTCTTGTTTGAAATGATATAAAGCCAACTGGGATTTGACATACCGACACCATGGGACGAACCCCACCTCACTACTCCCTCCACCATAGTGTGGGGAGGGGATTACGATATTTCTTTTATTAAAAAAAATCAAAAGATGGGTTTTCTTTATTGTTGTTTTTTTAAAGAGGAAAATACTGTATTAAATTAAATGTCTTTGAGTTAATATTTGTGTTTTATTTATATTTATCAAAGGCGTCAAATATGCATATCTACGTTAATATAATGTACTTTGAGAAACTTAATTTTCTTCAGTAAAGGTTTGTTTTTTTTTCTTTCTTTTGTGTGAAATATCATGTAACACGAAATTATTTTCACACGAAAACATTTCAGTCTTTTTGTTGATTTCGTATGAAACGATTTTCACTGATATATCGCTTGATGCGTACGTTCTGCAGCCGAAGTAAAGTTGATTTTGAACGACGTCGATCAGAACCGAACCTGGGCAACTGCAACAATCAATTTTTAAAGTTGAAAAACAAACGTCTGGTCTGACCATTATATAGCATATTATTAAAAATATAATCTGTTATATTCAAGTATTTTTTCTGCAATTTAGAATGCGACATTTTTGCAGCAGTAAAGGTAAGCAAGTGGATCCTTTATTTCATTTTGTTAAAAGAGGGAAAGAAAGTGAAAATTTAAAAAACACACGTTGAATTCCAACGTTTGGCATCAAAATTTACCCTGCATGTTTAGCTAAATTTATGCAAAAATCATTTTAAATATGACTAATTTTTACACGCTTTTATTTAAGTCACACTGTTTGTTTGTTGTATCCATCCATCCTTCCTTCAAATCTTGTAACGTAAAATTAAACCAGCTCTGATGGTCCTAGAGATCTCAAAATTTTACCACATATAGATAGTGGATGACAATGCATTGTATCAAAATTTCAGATCGATCGAATGTACCGTAATAAAATTAATGCATTTCTTAGTTTATCTTTATATAAGCCTCTGTACCCGTCTGCCGTAGTTTAATTTCACGTGGGGAGTTCACCCCGTGACCTCATCGCTTTGTTATTAAACGTTGGGCGGGCGCTGATGAGGTGTTTGTTAAAATAAATAGAGGTAAAAAATATTTTTAAAAACCACGTTTTTATTAGTGGACTAAAAAGAATAAAATAAATAAAGGTAAAAAAATGATTTTTAAAAACCATGTTTTTTTAAGTGGACTAAAAAGAAGAAAATGATTAAAAACTTATAAGTTCAAGTACTTTAATTTAATATGACTAAAAACGAGGCGCGGGTGCTTGGTATAAAAATTAAAGATGTCTAATTAAGAAGGCAAAATAGATATCTATAAGTGAGAGAATGAGTGAACCGCATATGTTAAATTCATAAGCGCCCGCCCAACGTTTTTAGTCATATTAAATCAAAGTACTTGAACTTATAAGTTTGAAATTATTTTCTTCTTTTTAGTTCTGTTGTAAAAACGTGTTTTTAAAAAATCATTTTTTTACCTTTATTTATTCTCAAATTAATCAAAGTTCAAACAATGACGTCACGTCATATAATATTTTACGGCGAGACACACGATCTGTTAATCTTGACCAACGTTCTCTCTAAGGTTCGTTGGTCCGTGTGCAAAGTGAAAAAACTCGTGTGCAAAGTTGTACAGCATCCATTTTGCGTGCAGTGTTTTACAAAATTAGCTGCGCGGTAATTCTAAACTGCCGCACTGCATCTGTCAGGTATCTGCGCGGCCGCGCAGCCGCGTTGCTTAAAGGGAACATTGATCTTGACACCAAAATGTTTATTATCTTTAGCCTGATTTTTTAATTTAAAAAAAAAGTATTTTTTTTAATCGTGAGAACATCACTGACAGACCCACCTTAGCACATTATATATTAAAGTAGACAGACACATACTTTTCAAATAATGTGGAAATAAGAAAACCCCCGTAAAAAACCAAGTTTTTGACTATAAATCCTTTATGTACGAGAAGTAATTAAAAGAATGTTCATTATAATACGCAGCGCCAGACCATCCAGAAATACAAAATTGCATTTGTGTCGTAAAACATGTTTAATATAATGCGCACCGATCAGGAATATGTTTATAAAAAGAGCTGTCAATAAAATACGCACCTTATTGCGCGACAGAAAGGTTGTTCAATATAATACGCACCGCGACGCTCTATCTCAAAAAATAGCATGATACATAGGAATAAATAAAATAATCTAAAAAATCAATAATTTAATTACGGTACATGCGATCGATCTGAAATTTTGATACATTGTTTTTATCATCGGTACGAAACTGCCTGCAAAATTTCAGCTCGCTATCTTGCGAGCAAGTGGGTTAAAAATCGATCAAAAGTTTTGGCGACAAGGTCGGTCGGTCGGCCGCAGACACCACGAGTTAATATAATTAATGCGTTTTAAAAGTAAAATTTAATATAAGATCAATGCAAGAGCTGTAACACATTTTGTGAACATCAATATTGTTGTTATCATCAGAGAATACTACAATGAGCAGAAATTATACAGCAATGTAAACAACATATAGACAATATAAATACGCAATTGTCTTTTTTTTGCTCCCATGTATGTACTCATTGTATTAACGTTCTATTACTTATAATTAATCTGGAAATTGAAGACTAGGTGAATGGAGTACGTGGAAATGATTTACAAGGTATCCCTAACTAAAGGGATCGAAGTCAAGTGGCAAGCTACTTGGATAAAATAGAACGCTTTTAACTATAAATCGTGGACGCAATGGTCATGGCAAATAATTATTAAACAGGCTAATATATTTTAGTTATTAAATACATTTCACTGATTTTAATATTTTAAATTTTTATTCGATTTTTAAGATTATTCATTTTTTCTAACTTTATTTTACAGTGCGAATTTTTAATATACTACCAATGAAATTTTTACCAAACACAAAATATATTTGTTATGTTTCTTAGATTTAAAATTACATTTTAATTGATATTTACAACGTACTACTCTTCTCTTATAATTTTTGTTAGCACAAACTCAGAATTAATACGTCAGCACCGGTGCTTTGTAGTGCGTTAAAGGCGGGAAAACAATATCAATACCAGTCCAAAATGATTATATTAATTTAAAAACATAACGTGTTCTACTCATAATATGCCTACCGTATTCATATATTTAATGACATTGTGCATAAGTCAACTTAGATAGCAAGATTAATGAGACGATCTTATTATATTTTTATGATTTTATCACAATTTATTTTTAAAAAAGTATGTCTCTGGTACATACTTATAATGATTTGTATAACTAAAATAGCATATTTATGTACATTAAATTTATATATAGATATTTATATTTAAAAAATGTATATTTACTTTTAAAATTGCATTCATTTAAAATTACGGAAACTACGATTTACATATTATTTACTGTTAAAGATATTCTGATGTTTAGTCATTTACACCGTGGACTTCATTGATTGTATTCTAAATATTAAAGTAGCACGCTACTTTTCTTCGTTCCCTTTAATGAGGGATACTATGCAAATGAATTGCTTGGTATCTTTTAACCCTGATATACTCGTGGATTTAAAAACGCTATCGTCCCTAGTAGGCCTGTCAACGGGTACCCGTTGCCATGTGATTACCCGGGTAGTAAAATTCCGCCCGGGTACCCGTGTAAATGTGAATTCAATGTCTTTATTAACGGAGGCCAAACTTCGGCTTCCATGCAGCTTTTTTGTGTTTACATTGCGGCTCGCGAAACAATTTATCAAAGGAAAATTTGAGAATTGCTGAAATGCTTGGAGCCACAATATGTCATTAAGTCTCGTGCGACAACAACTGCGTAGACAAAGGAGATATATTGCAGTGGGGTAATGCACATGAAGACTGAACTGTCAAGGGCGAATTTTGTTGCGTTCAGCACAGATATGTGGACGTCATTTCATAAATATTTCATTAATGTGTATGACGTACACTGGCTGACCACTGACTGGCGTCGGCTGTTATACAAACGAGAGATGTGGGGGAGAGGCACACCTGAGAAAATATCAGCATTCGCCTGGCCGATGTAGCTACTGTGGGGCATCTGAGATGAGACAATAGCAGTGAGTGTTGATGATAATGTATCCAATATAAATTTGGCAATTAATGTGTTGGATTCATGGCCAGATAACCGTTGCTTTACACACACACACACACACACACACAGCAGTTAGCCATCAAAGCCGGTCTTAGTGTGAAGGCCATCGACAAAATGTTGGGTGCCGCCTGTCGCTTGGCTGTCTATTTCAAGCGCAGTGCCGTGACCACTGAGACATTGCGCAGAAAACAAGCTGCACTGGGTGGTGGTGGGGGGTGAGATGGTTAGGTGGATGCTAATCAATCCGCTGGGCAGAAAGTTGGCGAAGAAAATTGCAAGATCCTGGAAGTAATTGTTGACTGTCCTACTCGATGGAACTCGTCACTAGATATGCTGGAGAGGCTGGTGAAGCTGCGGTGGGCTATTGGGGCCCTGCTGTCTGATACAACAGTTACCGCACGAAATCATGCCTCATCGATGACCGATGGAAACTGGTGTCTTGAATAAGCTCTGATTACAGTTCTTAAACCACTGAAGCGTGTCACTGCCTTGTCGTCAAGACAGAGCTACCCACACTGTAAAAAATGTAATGTTTTCTAACACGTTTACACCGTTATTTTACACTAAACTGCTGTAAATGAAGATTTTTTTACTGTTTTTTTTTAAAAAACAGTAAGGTAATGTAATTTAAGTTCATTTACAATAAAATCCGGTATTAATTTATACTGTAAAAAATATAATGTTTTTTAACACATTTATACTGTTATTTAACGCTAAATGGTTGTAAATGACTACTTTTCACTGTTTTCCCTTTTTTAACAGTAATGGAGTGTAATCAATGTTCGTCTATAAATATTTTCAATACAGTATATAAATAAATGAATGCAAGACGTTTTATGGGTTACTAAACATTATATTATCCGATAGACATAAACATTTTGGAGGTTGTTGAGTTTACTGCCGTGAAGGACAGTGACAAATATTTTGGCCTGGTGCCCAAAGTGGCGTTTTTTTCTTTTATATGAGCTATTTAAAAAATATTTTACGGACAGACAAACAGACAAAAAGGAACGAAAGTAAGTTATTAAAAAACGTGGTAAAGAGTGATCATTCGATAGTCGTAAACTCAAGTCCTAGTATTAGTATTAGCAGTCTAGTCTTAACTTACATTTAATTCTTTTTTTTTCTTTGGTCCTTACGAAATAATATGCCTTTGTATTTATTAGTAATATACTATTACTAATATCATGATTTTAAATATAATTACAGCTTTCGTATTAAATAGTATAAATAATTTTTAATAAATAATAGATTTCCTTCAAAATATGATTAGCCTTATAAGGGTTTTAATTTTAAATTATACTTGCACTAATTAGGCCGGTGAACCTTAATGTGTTTTCTTTTCTTATGTAAGCTAAAAAAATGTAATTTTATTCACCCGATCGCAATGAAATTTTGGAAAGCTGTTGAGTAAGCCTACACTCTCGCAAAGTAAAGGTGTATAGTATTTTTAAAATATAATAAGAAAAACCCGTAAAAAACCAAGTTTTTGACTATAAATCCTTTATGTACGAGAAGTAATTAAAAGAATGTTCATTATAATACGCAGCGCCAGACCATCCAGAAATACAAAATTGCAGTTGTGTCGTAAAACATGTTTAATATAATGCGCACCGATCAGGAATATGTTTATATAAAAAGAGTTGTCAATAAAATACGCACCTTATTGCGCGACAGAATGGTTGTTCAATATAATACGCACCGCGACGCTCTATCTCAAAAAATAGCATGATACATAGGAATAAATAAAATAATCTAAAAAATCAATAATTTAATTACGGTACATGCGATCGATCTGAAATTTTGATACATTGTTTTTATCATCGGTACAAAACTGCCTGCAAAATTTCAGCTCGCTATCTTGCGAGCAAGTGGGTTAAAAATCGATCAAAAGTTTTGGCGACAAGCAGCGGTCGGTCGGTCGGCCGCAGACACCACGAGTTAATATAAAGGATTTAATAAGAAAAACCCGTAAAAAACCAAGTTTTTGACTATAAATCCTTTATGTACGAGAAGTAACTAAAAGAATGTTCATTATAATACGCAGCGCCAGACCATCCAGAAAATACAAAATTGCAGTTGTGTCGTAAAACATGTTTAATATAATGCGCACCGATCAGGAATATGTTTATAAAAAGTGCTGTCAATAAAATACGCACCTTATTGCGCGACAGAAAGGTTGTTCAATATAATACGCACCGCGACGCTCTATCTCAAAAAATAGCATGATACATAGGAATAAATAAAATAATCTAAAAAATCAATAATTTAATTACGGTACATGCGATCGATCTGAAATTTTGATACATTGTTTTTATCATCGGTACAAAACTGCCTGCAAAATTTCAGCTCGCTATCTTGCGAGCAAGTGGGTTTAAAAAACGATCAAAAGTTTTGGCGACAAGGTCGGTCGGTCGGTCGGCCGCAGACACCACGAGTTAATATAAAGCAGGGGTTCCTAACCAGTGGTGCATGCACCCCCAAGGGGTGCATGAGCAGGTTCCAGGGGGTGCATGAACCATTAAGAGAAAAAAAGAAAAAAGGAAGAAGAAAAAAAAGAAGACGGAAAAAAAGAAAGTAAAACTGATAATCTGAAAATGTAAACCATAAGTAAGGCATGCCGCGTTAAAGGGCACCCATATACAACATTTTTATGCTAGTTAGCGCATCATTCTGCGCATGTCGAAAATTGACGGAAAAACTGTTTCGCAAAATGAACGGTTCGCTCTACGTGTTCCTCGGAATTTCGTGTTTTACGTCAGTTTTCTAAAAATAATTTAATTTTGTCATCAAATACGTCAGAGATATGTCTTCAGGTGACCCTCTAACTGTTTTGAGCGGATGTAAACGTTGGGATTTTTTTCCCTTCACTTTTTTTGCTCGGTGCGCTGCAAAAGTCTTAAAAACGTTAATTGTAAGCCATTATTCGTCATTGAAACCTAAAATCTTGAGTTGAGCATCCAGTTCCGCTCATTAAAAAATCAACTTCGTCAGTTAAAAATTTGCCTCAGACTGGTACGACTTTCCGATCGTCATCACCCCCTCAAAATCGTTAAAAAATATTTTTAAAAAAAGAGAGAGAGATGGAACACAAAAGCCTCAGTGCTTCCTCTGTATAAAAATCCTGTGCAATGACAACATGAGGCCTGTTAGACTCCGAGAGCATTTGGAGAAAGTCCATCCATCCAATTCAAAGGACAGTGTTGAGGTCTTCAAGCAGAAGAGAGCTTGCTTCTTTACCTCAGGTACCTTGCCCAAGCTTGAATTTTCTTTGTCACAGAAACCTGCACTGGAGGCATCATTCAAGGTTGCATATCTTATTGCAAAGAACAAGAAGCCCCACAACATTGGAGAACTTTGGTGAAGTCTTGTGCTCTGGAGAGGGTGGAACTGATGTGTGGTCACCAGCAGAGGAAGCAGGTTGAGAAAGTTCCTGTGTCCAATAACACTATTTATTCCAGGATTAGTGACATGGCTGCAGACATTCTGGATCAAGTCTTGTGCGAGATGAGAAGCAGTCCTTTTCCATTTAGCATGCAGCTGGATGAATCAACTGATGTAGCACAATGCAGTCAGATTCTTGTATTTCTGAGATATGTTCTCAGTGGCTTGCTGAAGGAGGAATTTCTCTTTTGTAAGCCACTCCTAGCTACTACCAAAGCTGCTGATGTGATGCAGCTAGTCAGGTTATTCTTCACTGAAAACCAGTTTGACGTGAATTCAAGAATTTCTTCTATTTGCACAGATGGTGCTCCCTCCATAATCGGTAATAAGTCAGGATTTTCAGCACTGGTAAAGAAAGAAGTTCCAGATATTTTCACTACACACTGTATCCTTCATCTTCAGGCCCTGTCATGCAAAACTCTACCTCCAACCTTGAAGTCACTTCTTTCTACTGCAGTCCAATTTGTAAATTTTATCCGCTCACATGCCTTGAACCACAGCCTCTTCAAGTTGTTCTGTCAGGAGGTGGTCTCTGAGCATGAAGTTCTGCTCTACCACACTGAGGTGGGCTGGTTGTCCAGGGGACGAATACTTTCTCGGTTAGTAGAACTGAGAGAGGAGCTTGCCTTTTCTTGCGAGAAAAAGAGAGAGACCTTGCTGACAAGTTTGACTGTCCAAATTTCATTCATTACTTGGCATACCTGGCTGACATCTTCACCATCTTGAATGAGTTGAACACATCTCTCCAAGGACCTGCTGTGACTGTAATGGATGCTACTTAGAGATTGCAAACCTTCCTTAACAAAGTGCCACTATTCCAATGACGACTAGAAAAGTCCAACTTGGCCAACTTTCCACTCTTGGATGAAGTTGTAATATATGGTGCAGAAGGACGCACTGAGGGATCACTGCCGGTCAACATCAAAGGGGAAATTTCAGAGCACCTTTCAACATTGCAAAAGTCCTTTGATGGGTATTTCTATCAAGAAATTGCTAGGAAAGACCTTTGGATTCGCAATCCTTTTCTCTGTGACTTGGGCAATATTGATGACAGTGACTTTGCTAACGATGACATGATTGATTTGAGAACCAGAGAAGTACTGAGGAGTGCCTTTAGTTGCAATACATTGATTGAATTTTAGTGCGCCCAGCTAGATGCCTACCCGCAACTAGCCAAGAGGGCAGTACTGACTCTCCTTCCATTTGCCACAACCCATCTCAGTGAAGCAGGATTCTCCACACCTTTGACGATTAAAACCAAGGAAAGGAATAAGTTGAATTCCGAGGATGACATGAGAGTTGCTTTGTCCAAAACAGTCCCCAGATTTAAATCGCTATAGTTGATCATAAGAAGCAGCAGATCTCTCACTAAATTCCCTATTGCCTATTGTCAAAACTGTTGTGTTCCTAAAATAAACATAGTTTATTATGCATTTTCTGCACGTTTCACGAGGGGGTGCATGAACTTTTTTTTATCGTCTGAAGGGGTGCATGGACCCCAAAAGGTTAGGAACCACTGATATAAAGGATTTAAAAAGAACGACCAACAGTTTTTCCCCGTGAGAACTTTCTCCTAAAATCCACTGGGTTGTCCTGGATCACTTCATAGAAACACGAGCCGGAAGTTTCACCATATCAGCAGTTTCCGGAAAGGACGATCAACGCATGAAGGAAAACGTTTAAGGAAATGTCTGTAGAAGGATCTCAAGCCAATGACGTAGGCTCCGATTTGAAAATTAATAAAACACAACCAGACAAACTAACTCGACAGAAACTCGTTTTATGAATTAAATATTCCGGAGAGAAAGTAATACCATGTAAATATTTCAGACGGAAAGAGATGGTAAGAAAATATTCCAGAGAGAAAGTAATACCATGTAAATATTTCAGACAGAAAGAGATGGTAAGAAAATATTCCAGAGAGAAAGTAATACCATGTAAATATTTCAGACAGAAAGAGATGGTAAGAAAATATTCCAGAGAGAAAGTAATACCATGTAAATATTTCAGACAGAAAGAGATGGTAAGAAAATATTCCAGAGAGAAAGTAATACCATGTAAATATTTCAGAGAGAAAGAGATGGTAAGAAAATATTCCAGAGAGAAAGTAATACCATGTAAATATTTCAGACAGAAAGAGATGGTAAGAAAATATTCCAGAGAGAAAGTAATACCATGTAAATATTTCAGACAGAAAGAGATGGTAAGAAAATATTCCAGAGAGAAAGTAATACCATGTAAATATTTCAGACAGAAAGAGATGGTAAGAAAATATTCCAGAGAGAAAGTAATACCATGTAAATATTTCAGACAGAAAGAGATGGTAAGAAAATATTCCAGAGAGAAAGTAATACCATGTAAATATTTCAGAGAGAAAGAGATGGTAAGAAAATATTCCAGAGAGAAAGTAATACCATGTAAATATTTCAGAGAGAAAGAGATAGGAAGAAAATATTTCAGAGAGAAAGTAATATGATGTAAATATTTCAGACAGAAAGAGATAGGAAAAAATATTCAAGAGAGAAAGAGATAAATACAAATATTCAAGGAATTTTGGTCTTCTACAATTTTTATTTTCCTTTAGTTTAAATTGTTGCCATGGTGACCATTGTATTAAAATCTATAAGAAACATTTAAAATTATTCAAGTAATAGCCAATAACAAAACACACGATTAAATGTAAAATTCAATAACTTTGTGTACTTATAAATTTTAAAAACAAAAAATAAAATAAAAGAAAAACTTCATAGTTCGGCTAACAACAGAGTTTGTGTGACTGTCATTTATTCCATGATAGGGCATACGTCACTTGGCAACGCGTCAATCGAAGCGTCCTATGGTACAGTGCGGTGATGACCTCTGGTCAAACAAGATTTAAACAACTAATACATCCCACCAACTGACTGACTATGTGATGACCTATGGTCAAACAAGATTTAAACAACTAATACATCCCGCCAACTGACTGACTATGTGATGACCTATGGTCAAACAAGATTTAAACAACTAATACATCCCGCCAAATGACTGACTATGTGATGACCTCTGGTCAAACAAGATTTAAACAACTAATACATCCCGCCAACTGACTGACTATGTGATGACCTATGGTCAAACAAGATTTAAACAACTAATACATCCCGCCAACTGACTGACTATGTGATGACCTATGGTCAAACAAGATTTAAACAACTAATACATCCCGCCAACTGACTGACTATGTGATGACCTATGGTCAAACAAGATTTAAACAACTAATACATCCCGCCAACTGACTGACTATGTGATGACCTATGGTCAAACAAGATTTAAACAACTAATACATCCCGCCAAATGACTGACTATGTGATGACCTCTGGTCAAACAAGATTTAAACAACTAATACATCCCGCCAACTGACTGACTTTGTGATGACCTATGGTCAAACAAGATTTAAACAACTAATACATCCCGCCAACTGACTTACTATGTGATGACCTATGGTCAAACAAGATTTAAACAACTAATACATCCCGCCAAATGACTGACTATGTGATGACCTATGGTCAAACAAGATTTAAACAACTAATACATCCCGCCAACTGACTGACTATGTGATGACCTATGGTCAAACAAGATTTAAACAACTAATACATCCCGCCAAATGACTGATCATGTGATGACCTATTTCCTTTAATGTGAGTTCAGCTGTATTCTGTGGACATCCTTGACATCTAGTCCGTCAATGTCAGTCAAGAAATCCAAGTATACGCCCCACCCCCTTTTCCCACAGATAAATCTTACTTCTTGAATATCTGAAGAATATCATGCCGAAATATGAGTTCACTATTATTACATTGACTGTGCGACAATAGCCAGGGGCGGCAATCAACAAATGCGCGATGTCATGAAACTATTGACGTTACCTCTTTTGCATTTTATTTTATTTTAAAGAAATTTAAAAAATGAAATAATCCCACTTCTATCAATGGAAATTCGTTGACAACAAGATTTGTATCTTTCTTGCATTTCAGATTAATGATGCATTTAATTTTGTTGTATTCGACCATTGTTGGATACGACCAATGTTGTATTCGACCAATGTTGGATAAGACCTTTGTTGTATTCGACCAATGTTTGATACGACCAATGCTGTTTTCGATCAAGGTTCTAAGCTAGGGGTGTCCAAAGTCCGACCCGCGGGCCTAATGCGGCCCGCTTTTAAATTTTTAAACAGCCCGCGGGCTCATCCTTAATAATTAACTGACTCGTGGATGTTTTCTGTAACAACTACAGTATAATTTCCGAAAAGCCGGAACTATTCGATGTAAACAGATAGGAAGAGGTCAAATGCTGGTGAAAATCCATGTCGTCTTATTATTTACCAACTATTATGTGTATAACAATCGATGACGTTTGATAGAAAAAATAATAACGTCATAATATTGTTTATTTTACCGACTCATGAAATGAAAGAAGTGTCTTTTCGGTGTACATAAAATTACAAATAATTTTTAATCAAGAAATTAAAAGTAAATAAAAATTGGGTCCTAGGTACCTTTTAACACATTTTATTTATTGTAAGGTACGTAATAAAATAACCTTTTTTATTCCGCAACGTGGATAATAATTATCTTTTTTGTGCAAAATTCTAATGATGGAATAAAATTTGAAATAATTATAAAGTTTCGAAAATCGCGACAGTATTGTCGTGTTTTAACACCCCACACACACACAGAATATCAATATTACAAATAACGAACAAACAAAAATCACATGATTAAAAAGCTTGTACTCAGCCTCAAAATATGCCCACTCGTTTATTATCTTAATCATACCCACGCATATTTTTATTTGCTGGAATGTGGCCCACTTTGCAAAAAGTTTCGACGCCCCTGTTCTATGCGATCAATAATGATGGCAATGATTGTCCGTTTAGAGTGTGTCTGTTGATAGAGCAGCTTGGAGAAATTTGACATTTGTCACGAGGCGAGGGCATGCAGAATGTCAAAGACGAATAACCGGTGGCAGCCTGAAGGTCATTCCAATATCATGGCTACCCTCCCCCACCCCCCCTCGCGAAAACCCAACCTGCTCCACCCACCACCACGTGTTTAAAGTGGAAGTGACGTGTATTGGTGCATCTCTTCATACGTCATACGCCTTCTGTTCGCCCCCTTTCATCATACGTTTGACACCCAATTGTGAACCCCGCCCCCCCCCCACACACACACACACACATTATGCCCGCATTGTTTGACAACATTACACAACACAAGTCAAAGCCATTTTAATGTTTGAGGATCATTTTTAGATCCATTGTAGATTTCAAATACAACACGCAACATTCGAACTAGACCAGTTGGCGAAGTTACTCCAACATACAAATTAGACTAGTGGGCGAAGTTATATCAACATACGAACTAGGCCAGTGGGAGAAGTTATATTAATATACGAACTAGACCAGTGGGCGAAGTTACAGCAACATACGGATTAGACAAGTGAGCGAGGTTGTGTCAGTCATTCAAGTGGTTAAAAGGAAACGGTGTCAGAAAAATAATTTTGATTCAAGTTAAACATTCTTGACAAATGTAAATAGCTAAAATATATTATTTAAAATTTATTGTGCTTAGATGTTGCTTGCTACAGTAGGTTGTGCTTTCTAAAGTAGGTTGTGCTTACTACAGCAGATTGTGCTACATTAGGTTGAGGCTTAATAATAATAATTATTATCTCAATACCACAGGTTGTAATTGACACAACATCATTGCCCTGCTAAAGTAGGTTAAGATTAATATACAAAGTTGTTCTCACAATGCTAACTGTGGTTGCTAAAGTAAAGTCGTGCTTGACAAATCGATATTTTCTTTACATATTAAGGTTAACTGGCTTGACATATTAAGGTGTCCATGGCATATTTAGGTTCGCCTGACATATAAAGGGTTGCTTGACATATTAAGGTGTCCTTGACATATTAAGGTGCCCTTGACCTATACGGTTTCCTTGAAATATTATGCTTTCTTGACATATTAAGATGTGCTTGACATATTAAGGTTTGCTTGACATATTAAGGTTTGCTTGGCATATTAAGATGTTGTTGCTGAGCCTTCTCGTCTATTAGGGGCATCTGCCGATCTTCGTTAGCGTCTGCGTTTCCTCCAAGGGTTTAGGCCACCTCCGAGAGACCTCCAGGCATCCCTATCCTGGACCAGCTTCTCCAGGATCTTCCAGTCATGGCCAAATTTCTTGATGTCTGCCTCCAATTCTCGGCACCAAGTGTTTCTCCAACGTGACCTCTTTTTCGCTTTCCTTTGGGGCTCCATTTCTGGGCTTGCCTTGTTGTATTGGAGGCAGGTTTTCTTTCCGTATGGCCAATCTATCGCCACCGCTTCCAGAGAATCTCTTTCTCAAATGGTTTCTGCCTTGTCCGCTGTAACAGTTCCCAGTTGCTGATTTTGTCCG
Organism: Ampullaceana balthica; assembly: GCA_944989445.1. Classification (NCBI taxonomy): domain Eukaryota; kingdom Metazoa; phylum Mollusca; class Gastropoda; family Lymnaeidae; genus Ampullaceana; species Ampullaceana balthica. The sequence continues at coordinate 171,372 of CALYLW010000001.1, read as the reverse complement.
GCCAGTGAATCCTGATTTTTTTAAAAAGACAATTGTTGATAGAGGACTGAATTCTGGTCAGGTTTTCTGCCGTTGTTCTCCACGTCTCGGCTCCATATAGCAGCACAGTCTTCACCGTGGCGTTGAAGATCCTTATTTTGAAAATGCTGCTTAGGTTTCTGGACACCCAAACATTCTTTAGTTGTTGGAAGGCTGCCCTTTCCTTCCTTATTCTGACATCAGCATCTGTTCCAGCTTGTTTATCTACCACGCTGCCAAGGTAGATAAAACTCTCCACCTCTTCGAGTGCTTGTCCTTCTAGCATGATGGGCGCTGTACTGTTGGCATTGACCTTGAGGACTTTACTCTTCTCTTTGCGTATATTAAGACCCATGTAAACAAAAGTGGCGGCAACAATGTTTTTTTTCCTGAATCTGTTGTTTGTTCAGTGAGAGAAGAGGCAAGATTATCAACAAAGTCAAGGTCGTCAAGTTGATCCCACAAGGTCCACTGGATGCCATTCCTTTTCTGCTGTGTGGATGTTTTCATCACCCAGTCAATGGCTAACAAGAGCAGAAAGGTTGACAGCAAGCATCCTTGTCTCACACCTGTCTTCGTCTGGAAAGCATCTGTCACCTGCTGGCTACGGATAACTCGGCAGGTCATCCCTTCATACGTGTTCCTGATTATATCAAAGATCTTCTGCAGCCCCCCAATAATATCTTAACAATCTCCAGAGGATTTACCTGTCCACACTGTCAAAGGCTTTTTCATAGTCATTTCTGTTTTCTTTTTTCCCCATATTATCCTCGGTGTATCCTCTATCACACATTCTTTGTGTGCACGTCGCACGTTTCTTGTATCTTAACACCTCTTGACATGTTGACTGACTGGACTGCTTCTTTCACGCATTGCCACTTTCCTTCAGTGGTATATATAGTCTTCAAGTAATTCGCGTAGGGCTTGGAACTTATTCGACAGTGCTATCTTGAATTCTCACCTTTTGTCTTGGACTTTCAGGAGGGAGTTTTTGTGGCGAAACCTATATGCTGATTGCTCGGTATAATGTCTTTTTAGCTTTAAGTTGGTGATCTGGGGCAACATCAGCTTCCCACACATAAAGTACATCTTGGAGAGATCGCCTGATTTTGTTTCCAATACATACCTGGTCTATTTGGTTCATCGTTAGCATGTCCGGTGAGACCCATGTAGCTTTCTATATTCTCTTATGCTTGAAAATACTCCCGCCTATGACCAGATCTGCTGTGGCACATAGGTCCGCAATACTTTCACCATTATCATTTATCTCGGCCTATCCCTTGCTGTTACATAACCTCTTCATACCCTGTGTTGTTACATCCAATCTTTGCATTAAATTCGCCCATGATGATGACGATGTTCCTCCGTGGCCGACTCTTGACTATGGTCATTACTCTATTATAGAAGTCTCTTAATCTCCTTCATCGCTTTCATTGGTGGTGCGTAGCATTGGATGACATATAAGTTGATACTTGATAAGTTTTTTGTCCGAAAGTTTACTAAGAGAATTCTTGGTCCATGCGTCTCCCATTTAATGAGTGCTCATTGTGATGCCCTTGATAGCATCATGACAACACCCAGAGTATGTGGGGCATCATCTTCTTCATGTCCCGAAAATAACACCATCTCCCTGATATTAATTTCTTCTGGCCCCATCCAAACTATCTTGCTTTGCTGATTCCAAGAATGGTGAGCTTATAGCTCCTCATCTCAGCGGCTATTTGTGCATGAGCTTTACCAGCCTCATAGATCGTGCGGACATTCCACTCTCCGATGACGGTGGTGGTCCTGGTAGAGACAATAATTGTCGGCCTAACAGCTTCCAGATTTTGGCTTTCACTATTAGGCATCATGATTTCCTCGTTTAGGAATCAAAGGACTTAAACGTCTTTTATTTCTCTTGTTGGAGTTTTTGTAATATTTTTTTACGTGGTGGTGTTGTCAGCCTTGCACGAAACCATTTGCTGCTCCTCACAGCGTAATGGCTAGATGCATTTGATCGGATCGGGTCCCTAGCCTTTGTGGATCCCCCACACTTCCTACAAGACAGTAGGGCTAAATTTGGTCCGCCACGGGTATTTTATTTCCCCGGTACCTCCATATGTGGTGGGTTTTCGTTATCCGCCGCCTAGGGAGACACTCGATAAAAGATCGGCATCTTGCTCGAAATATTAAGATGTTCTTGACCTTTTAATGTTGACTTGACACATTAAGCTTTGCTTGACATATTAAAGTTTGCTTCATATATTAAGGTTGTCTTTACATTTTATTGTTAGCTTCAAATATTAAGGTTTAACATTTTAATCTTAGCGTGACATATTAAGATGTGCTTGACATATTAAAGTTTGCTTGATTTACCAAGTTGTAATGTAAGAATATATATAATCACTGAGTATTTTTAAAAAAGAAGTTTAAAAAATAAAAGGTAAAGAACTTTACCTTATCATTTCCGTTTTCAGACATGTTTTTTCAGTTCGTAAAACACAACTGGTCATCAACCAGGCGGGAAGACAATTCATTCATTGAAATAGTTGGAAACTCGACTCTGGAACAAACTTTCCGAAAGTTTTACTACGTCACCACCACAGGTCTGATCCCGTTCGTCTCCGTTTTGGGAATCATCGGAAACCTCCTGAGCATGCGCATTCTGTCCAAGCACGGCCTCCACAAGTGCTCAACCGTTCTTATCTTCGCCCTGGCACTGGCCGACACCACCTACCTCGTGGGCATCAACAACGTGCCGCTGATCATCTTCGAGGCTGACCTAGTCAACCGCGGGTTATACGCCTCGGAGTCGGTGGCCAGGGCGGTGTACGTGTTGTTCCAGATCTTCGTCTGCTTGGAGACCGTCGGGAAGGTCGTCTCGCTGCTGCTGCCGACTCTCATCATCTTCGAGCGGCTGGTCGCCGTCTACTGGCCGCTCCACTTCTCCCAGGTACTGACCGTCCGTCGGGTCCGGCTGGCCGCCGCCCTCATGTATCCCGTGGGCATTCCGCCTTACGTCTACTTCTGGCCACTCCCGGAGTTCCACTACCTGACAGACCCGGCAACCAACGTCAGCTTTGGCGTCATGCTCCGGTCGGAAACGTTCAACGCCGATGTGGAGGCATTCAACGCGGTGTCCGACATCTACACGACCATTTGTGGCCCGGTCAGCGTCGGGATCGTCGTGGTAGGGTGCGTGCTGGTCGGGGTCAAAGTTCACCTGCAGTTGAGACATCGGATGAAGATGATGACGTCGACTCAACAGTTGTCCAGATGTCCATGTTTTGACCAGAGCAGATCAGCGTGTTTCAGACTGTGCTTGAAAGCGGACGATGCTCGAATATGCACAGTGGGCGGGTGGCGATTAAGTCCAGGCAGTGGAATAATGTCCTCTTGTTTCACGCAGGTTGATTTATTACCTAGTAATAGCGGACATGACGTCAATTTAACAACATGGGCGTCAAGCGGACGTGCACAAGAGATGGTTCCGTCATCAAGCTCTCAGCAAGAATCGATGATATCATCCAACGCTCAACATGATACGATGACGCCATATGAGTTTCAGGCGAATGAACACCGGCAAAATGTATCTAAAATTAAAACACAGGTAAACATTTCCAAACCGAAAACAACTTTTAATCAACCAAACGGCCTTTTAAAAACTCCACGTCGGGACACAAAAAAAGGTTTGAGGACCACGAAGATTCTTCTGTCCGTTTGTGTGGTGTACTCGTTGACAGCGGGTCTCAGCTTCCTGACGGACATGGTCTTCAGCATGCGAAACCTGGGATACTTTCGGGGTGTGATGCTCCACAGGTCGGGGATCCTTGCCATGTGCGTCAACAGCACTGCCAACTTTGTCATCTACGTCATATACAACAGAAACTTCCGCGAGACCTACAAGAAGATGTTCTGCAGACGAGCGCCTTTCACGACGTGCCGCTAACTTCTGCTTGGTGTGCCGCGTGAAATAAAATGTCCAACAGGTGCCAAAAGAACACAATCTACACGCAACGGTTACACGGTAACATTATTATTTAAATGTAGATGGCACATGACATTGAGACCAAGTTTTAAAGATTCAATGTTCTTAGTACCATGAAACGATGTTCTTAGTACCAAGAAGCGAAGCTCTTAGTACTATAAGACTATTCTCTTAGTAAATTGAAACTATGATCTTAGTATACCATGAAACCAATGTTCCCTTTAAACGGCACGGCCGCGCAGATATCTGATCGATCCCGAGCAGCAGTTAAGAATGCCCATTTTGTAAAATTTTGCACAATAAATTGATGATGTGCAACTATTCGGACGAGTTTTTTACTTTGCACATGAACCTACGAACTTTAGAGAAAACATTGCTTGAAACTATGTTCTTAGAACGATGAAAATATAATCTTTGTACCATGAGACAATGTTCTTAGTATTACGAGAAAATGTTCTTAGTACCAGGAGACAATGTTCTTAGTACCATGAAATGATGTCTATTACATTGAGATGAAGTTCAAATAAAAGCAACACAGTCTTTTGTAATATTATTATTACACACTTATATTTACCTTGCAATTTCTGTTTGTGTCTCACTGTTAGCGTCAAATCTTGCAATGTCATTTTGAAGCACTTAGCATTGCTCGATTGAGCTGAAATTTGACAGACACCTGTTTCTCCGGTGACACTACGATATTGCAAAACTTTATTTAATTTGCACAGTCATCAAAAAAATGTTAACCGTTTACTCAACAATTGTTTTCGAGGTAATCAAAGGGAAGTAATAAATACATTTTAAAAAAAAACATTTTATTTTCTTTGAAGAGTGACCTCTCATTACAAATATATATATATAATTGAGCAGAACAAACACAAGCCGTATGCAAATAAGCATGATGAATGTTTCTCGCTAAGGTCGACCAATCACAGTTTATGTTTGGCAATCGAAATTTGTGCAGGGGTGGCATGCATTGGCGTAACAACGGGTTGGCATCGGGGCAGTTGCCAAGGGCGCCAGCTCAAAATGCACCACTACATCTCTAATTTTTAAATTTGTATTTTAATATTACAGTCGGACCTCTCTAAATCGAACTCAAAAGGACCCGGGGAAAAAAATCGGCTTACTGAGTTTTTGAGTTAAGGAAAATGTCGTAAAAGGCGCCGATTAAGCAAGGACAATGTAGATATTGAGAGGTAGGGGAACAACCATACCGGCTAGTAGGCTTGACAGGAAAGAGAGGCGGTGTCTGATGTTTCATTTGAAAGGAAGCTAACTTGCTTTGACATGCCGACACAAGCCTGTGAGAGGAGACACCTTCCCTACCCTCCCCGCACTTTACTCCCCCCAGTGGGATGGGGGGGAGTAAGAATTTTTCTTTTTAAAAAGAGTCGCAGCATGCAGTATAGGGACGCGAATTAGTTTCCACTTCTTTTTCTTGTCTTTGTCATTTTTTGTACTTGCAAGGGTCGCTTAATTCCTCGTGGAATGCACTAAGATAAGATTTTACGTCCATTTACATGGCTCTTTGGAACACTTGTTCTGAAATGTCACTCCAGAATAATAACCCAAAAATGCCTGGGAAAATTCGACTAAGAGAGATTGAAAGCCGAATATCTTGGAGTTAAGGAGATCTAAAATACATTAGTCTTATGGAATTTGGCCGGGACCTAACAATTAATTTGATATAGGGAGGTTTTCGACTAAGGGAAGGTTGGACTTAGCGAGGTCGGACTGTATTTCACTTTTATCCTCGAATAACAAAAAAGTGAATAATTAATTATATTTAAATATATTTCATTTAAACCATTATTATATGTTTCATTATGTTTGTGACCCATGCGGGTTTTCTTGTCATACAAATGTCAATATGATTTTACAGTCTTGCTTTTAAAAAGAAAAATCGTACTATTCCCATCCCACTATCGAGCGAGTGACGTGGGGGAGGGGAGGGAAGGTGTCTCCTCTCATGGGTTTGTGTCGGTATATCAAAGCAAGTTGGCTCCTATCATATGAAACACCACCGCCCCTTTTTCCTGTCAAGCCTTCTAGCCGCTATGGCTGCCCCCCCCCTCTCAATATAAAAATTGTCCCATGATTGATCTGAGCCTATTACGCCAGTTTCCCTAACTCGAAAACTCCTACTGTTGTGTGTACAAAAATAGATGACGTCATATTATTTACCTACTGTTGTGTGTACAAAAATAGATGATGTTCGATGAAATTAAAAAAACCTGGTAATATTGTTTATTTTTCCGATTCAGAAAATGAAATGAATGTGGCTTCGTTATACGTCAAAGAATAAAATAATTATGAAGTCTCGAAAATAGCGTCAGTATTTTTGCCCCCCCACATAATATCAATATTACAAATATTTCTTTTTTAAACATGATTAAAAGCCTGCTCTCAGATTTGACAAATATCATTTTCGTATATTATCTTAATTTGGCCGTGCATATTTTTACTTAATGGAATATGGTCCACTTTGCAAAAAGTTTCGACGCCCCTGTTCTATGCGATCAATAATAATGGCAATGATAGTCCGTTTAGAGTGTGTCTGTTGATAGAGTAGCTTGGAGAAATTTGACATTTGTCACGAGGTTAGGGCATGCAGAACGTCAAAGGCGAAAAAGGGTAGCAGACTAAAGGTGAGAATGTAGCGAATGGTAGCAGACTGAAGGTGAGAATGTAGCGAATGGTAGCAGACTGAAGGTGAGAATGTGGCGAATGGTAGCAGACTAAAGGTGAGAATGTAGCGAATGGTAGCAGACTAAAGGTGAGAAAGTAGCAAATGCTAGCAGACTAAAGGTGAGAGTGTAGCGAATGGTAGCAGACTAGGTGAGAATGTAGCAAATGGTACCAGACTGAAGGTGAGAATGTAGCGAATGGTAGCAGACTAGGTCAGAATGAAGCAAATGGTAGCAGACTGAAGGTGAGAATGTAGCGAATGGTAACAGACTGGGTGAGAATGTAGCAAATGGTAGGAGGCTGAAGGTGAGAATGTAGCGAATGATAGCAGACTAGGTGAGAATGTAGCAAATGGTAGCAGACTGAAGGTGAGAATGTAGCGAATGGTAGCAGACTGAAGGTGAGAATGTAGCGAATGGTAGCAGACCAATTCAGGTTTGCTTGACATATTAAGGTAAGCTTAACTCATTCGATGTAATGATATGTATAAAAAAATACACATAGTTTTTTATGAAAGAAGTTTTAAAATAATTAAACGCGAAAGAATTGTATCTTGTCATTTCCGTTTTCAGCCATGTTCATTCAGTTCGTAAAACACAACTGGTCATCAACCAGGTGGGAAGACAATTCATTCATTGAAATAGTTGGAAACACGACTTTGGAAGAGACCTATCGTAATTTTTATTACGTCACCACCACAGGTCTGATCCCGTTTGTCTCCGTTTTGGGAATCACCGGAAACCTCCTGAGCATGCGCGTTCTGTCCAAGCACGGCCTCCACAAGTGCTCAACCGTTCTTATCTTCGCCCTGGCACTGGCCGACACCACCTACCTCGTGGGCATCAACAACGTGCCGCTGATCATCTCCGAGGCTGACCTCGTCAACCACGGGTTATACGCCTCGGAGTCGGTGGCCAGGGCGCTGTACGTGTTGTACCAGATCTTCGTCTGCTTGGAGACCGTCGGGAAGGTCGTCTCGCTGCTGCTGCCGGCTCTTATCATCTTCGAGCGGCTGGTCGCCGTCTACTGGCCGCTCCACTTCTCCCAGGTTCTGACCGTCCGTCGGGTCCGGCTGGCCGCCGCCCTCATGTATCCCGTGGGCATCCCGCCTTACGTCTACTTCTGGCCACTCCCGGAGTTCCACTACCTGACAGACCCGGCAACCAACGTCAGCTTTGGCGTCATGCTCCGATCGGAAACGTTCAACGCCGATGCGGAGGCATTCAACGCGGTGTCCGACATCTACACGACCATTTGTGGCCCGGTCAGCGTCGGGATCGTCGTGGTAGGGTGCGCGCTGGTCGGGGTAAAAGTTCACCTGCAGTTGAAACATCGGATGAAGATTATGACGTCGACTCAACAGTTGTCCAGATGTCCATGTTTTGACCTGAGCAGACCAGCGTGTTTCAGACTGTGCTTGAACCCGGATGATGATCGAATCTGCACAGTGGGTAGGTGGCGTTCAAGTCCAGTCAGTGGAATAACGTCTTCACGTTTCACGCAGGTTGATTCAATACCTTGTCATAGCGGACATGAAGTCATTTTAACAACATGGACGTCAAGCGGACCAGCACAAGACACGGTGCCGTCATCAAGCTCTCAGCAAGAATCGATGATGTCATCCAACGCTCAACATAAAACGATGACGTCATATGAGTTTCGGGAGAATGAACACCGGCAAAATGTATCTAAAACTAAAACACAGGTAAACATTTCCAAACCGAAAACAACTTTTAATCAACCAAACGGCCTTTTAAAAACTCCGCGTCGGGACACAAAAAAATGTTTGAGGACCACGAAGATTCTTCTGTCCGTTTGTGTGGTGTACTCGTTGACAGCGGGTCTCAGCTTCCTGACGGACATGGTCTTCAGCATGCGAAACCTGGGATACTTTCGGGGTGTGATGCTCCACAGGTCGGGGATCCTTGCCATGTGCGTCAACAGCACTGCCAACTTTGTCATCTACGTCATATACAACAGAAACTTCCGCGAGATCTACAAGCAGATGTTCTGCAGACGAGCGCCTTGCACCACGTGCCGCTAACTTCTGCTTAGTGTGCCGCTAACTATACTATACTGCTTAGTCTGCCGCTTACTTCTGCTAGGTGTGTGGCGTAATATGAAATGCCAAACTGGCGCGAAAAAACTGAATCTTCGTGTAATTGTAACACGATGTCACTATTTATGCTCAGATTGCTCATGACATCGAGACCCAGTAGAAATGAGACAATGTTCTTAGTACTATGAAATGATGTTCTTTATACCACGAGACAATGTTCTTAGTACCATTAAACAATGCTCTTAGTACCATGAGAAAATATTCTCAGTACCTTGAGATCCCGTTTTAGTATTTTAAAAAAAATTGTATTTTAAATATAAAAAAATTACCTAGGTTTACATTTTAGTTGAAAACAATTAGTTTAAGTATAATATTTATAATATCTATGAATAAATTTAAACTAAAAAACATATCTAACTAGGTTGTTGTGGGGCGCCTACAGCGCCCACTTTTTCAAAAATCCCAAGTAACTTACGTGAATGTTATTACATGCGTTCGAATCAGTGTGTCCGGCAACCAAAAATTGGCATGTGAATGAGTTCAATAAAAACAATGAATAATTAAATTTTATTTCGTTACAATGATTTATCGTTCACAAAATTTCTCTATTTACATTTCGAGTAAAGAAACGATCATCGGTTGACCTTGCTGTGGGTGTGGATCTATGTTGATCTTCACTTCGAGAAGTTCCCTTTATGATCTATGTTGATATTCACTTCCAGAGGTTCCCTTTTCCAAAACTAATATATAAGCTCAAACAATGACGTCATTTAATATTTTTCGTCACACGCTCTGTTAATCTCGAAACCAGAATGATTATGATTCTACGTTTATGTTTTCAATTTAAAAATAAAAAGCAGGGTGATGTACGTTAGCGTTACCGAGTGACATGGGCTTTTATATTATATACTAGCAGACCCGTCGTGCGTTGCAACCATCTCAGTAAAAAGGAATACATATAGATAAAAAAAGAAATTACATTAAGGGTCACCAGGCCCATCAGTTTAACATATGAAGTTGAAAATCTGTTCATTTCTATCAATTTCATAACAAATATATAAATATATTTATATATATATATATATATATATATATATATATATATATATATATATATATATATATATCTAATATATAAAGATGAAAGTTTGTGTGTTTGTTTGTTTGTGTGTTTGTTTGTTACCAATGGAAATCTACACCGTTGGACCCAGGATGCTGAAATTTTGCATGGGGCTCTCATTCGACCCTAGACAGGTCGTAGGCTATGTTTCAACCCCAGGTGACCACCCCTAGGGTAAGGGGGCCCATAATCAGAAAATGTAGAGCCAAATAAAGACAAAATAAATTCTCATTTCGATATTGAACAGCTTCATGCGGGCATTCAAAACGAGTTCATTTTGGTGCGTTATTTTTTACAATACTTTATTTTTAGCTGTGCGCTTTCAAAAATCTTTTATTGTCAAATTACGGTGCGCACCTTTTCGTGTACGCATCTAAAAGTGAGCAGTGTAATTTTATTATAATAACATTCATATTTGTTTTGGCCTTGCGGTACAAAACAGTGGCCTTTTATACAAATACTTTCTTGATATTATAGATCTGTTAACACTATTTCATTACATTTGTCACACGATGTATGGTATTTATTTTTAAATTAAGAGTTTTATTATGTTGTTTCTAATGACTCAAATTTTAATTTAAACAAATAAAAGAAATTGCCCAAGTCAAAAAAGCTTAATCGTAATTTAGAGGAACTATACGTTTGTTTTTCTTAAAATTTGATGCGTGTTCTATATTAATTTTTCTTGCTTATTTTACTTGCTCAATCCCTTAAATTTAATTATTAACGTAAATCATCAAGGAATATTACATGCATATAAAAGCCTACGACCAATGCTGTGTTTTTTTTATTACATACGCTCTATAAATTTACAATTTAAACCTTTCTACCGGACTTATAAACATAAGCATATTAAACTCAATACAAGTGAACCTATAAGCAATTAATTAAGTTGGGCGGCGAATTGAATATGCCATGGTCATTACGCTGTTGCGGAATAACAAAAGCCATTTTAAAAATAGATGTTTAGTCAAACATAGCATCTTTTTTTCCTATTTCGTAAATAATTTATTTATTTTGCAGAAACTAAATCTGTTGTTTGAAATATAATTTACAAACTATGATGTCCCATCGGGAAACATGGTCCAAAACATACTTGAATTCTTTTTTAAAATTATACCTATTACATAAAAGCCGTAAATTTAAATCGTATAACATAGAGACAAATATAAAAAAAAGCATTATATATCATTTCCATATTAAAACACTAATAAATAAAGACTATCAAAAAGTATACAATTTATTTTTGGAGCAGTACTGCATTATAAGACTTCATTTTAAGCGCCCGCCTTTAAATTAACTTTAATTGACTAAAAATTGACTATAATTTGTTCACTTTTGTCCCTTTCTACAAAACGGTCCATTTAGCGATGGATTCCAAAATCTTATATGTTGCTGTTTCACCAAGGGATACAATTCTTTTTTGATTCCCGTTTTGAGATAAGACATTATATTTTGTAAAAAAAAATTCCTGTTTTTGTTTCTGGAAATTAGATAAAGGGCGATTTTTACTAATTACTTTTAGTTCAGAGTTGAGTCGTGCTTAATTGTTTTAGTATGATTCGTAAATTTTACAGACTTTTAGTCAAATGGGAAGTTGGACCATTAGTGAGAGGGGGCTTAGGCTTTTATTAGTATAGAAAAGGGGAGGGCACTAAATGAAGTTAATCAAGAGAAAATACAAAAAAATAAGAAGAAAGTAAATCGTTGCATACACATACATACTTAACAAATAACTATTTGAATATTTTCAACAACATAATAAAACTTGCTCATTACTATAAACTTACTTATTAAAAATAAGAATCAATGATCTTGACATGCATATAAAGGCCTAGGACCTATGTTGTCATTTCATGTTTACATAATTTTATGTTTACATAAGCTAAACAAATTAACTATTTAAACTTTAGCTAACGAACTTATTAAGAAAGTCATTAAACTTAACACAAGTGAACCTAAAGATCACTAATTCCGTGTAGTTAGAAGCATAAAACTCTGGGTGGTTGTTAAGTACACTTCCGTGGTGGTAACGAGCAAAAAAAATATTTAAATATCAATTTTCATATAGCCCATATAATGAAAAAAACGTCTTTGTGCCCCCGGCCCCCATGACTGAATTGCAACTTTTTTACGCAAATGATCGTCGTGAGAGGCTACTCAACAACTTCCCAAAGTTTCATGCTTCTACCTACACGCGAAGTTGGAGAATTCAATTAGTGATGAGTCAGTTTTTTATATAAGAAAAAAACTACATAGCCTATGACCTGTCCCGGGTCAAATGAGGGTCCCATGCAAAATTTCAGCACCTAGGTCCAACGGTGTGGCATTCTATGAGTAACAAAACAAACAAAAGAAACAAACAAACAAACTTTCATCTTTATATATTAGATGGGGTTTTCCCGCTTTGGGAATGTCAATGTTTGACTGTTGCACAGTGCGCACTATTTTGACACATGCTTGGTGTGACGTAGTTTGGTGTGGGATGACGTCAATAGAGAGATATGCTAGAGGGACGATTTTGTAGCGGAGAGCACGCACAGTGTTGTTATTATTTTGCCTTGAAGGATTTCTTTGTTCAATTAAAATATTGATTCTTCTGATGGTGTTTTTACTTATTGAGTTGAAGCCTTGTGAGTCATAAAAATCATTAGAACTTGACATTCTTAAGAAGAACAAATGAAATTAATCTCTTTAGAATGTGTTTTTTAAGATTTTACTATAACTAACCCTACCTAACCAAACTTGAAGTAGTAAACAAGTTTATATATTAGCTTATCTAATACCTTTCAGCCATTTAGTGGTGCTAATAGAATAAATTAAATTCATCTGTTCATTGATGTTAAGAAGGATGAATTAAATACATATATTTATTGATCTTGTGAAGGTTAAATTAAATAAATCTCTTCTGAATATTTTTTTTTGGATCTTATAATCAATACAAAATATCACTAAACAAATTATATATCCAAAACTTAAATTAACACTTCACCTGTTTTACAAATGTCTAAACACAATTGATGTGTCCGAATTAAACAAATAGTCATGGGGTAGCAAAATTTAAACTAATTTAATAATTTACTTATAAGTTACTTATTTATCTAAGTTACTTATAAGTTTATTGATGCTAAAAGGGGGGGGGGAACCTTCAGTATGGTATTTAAGAAGAAAGTTTTAACAAAGGGAAATACTTAAAAGCAGTTGTACACTAAAACAATATATAAGCTATTATGTTCCAATCTTTCTTCAGAGAAATCATGCCCCCAAAAAGAAAAACTCAATTAGGTCGTGTTTCTAAAACGGCAAAGAAGCAAGCCTTACATAGAGAAAATGAAACGAATGAACAAACACAGGCAAGACTTGCTGTTGAGAGAGAAAGAGTTTCAATCAGAAGAGCTAATGAAACCAGTGAACAAACACAGGCAAGACTTGATGATGAGAGAGAAAGAGGTTCCATAAGAAGAGCTAATGAAACCAGTGAACAAACACAGACAAGACTTGATGATAAGAGAGAAAGAGTTTCAATCAGAAGAGCTAATGAAACCAGTGAACAAACACAGGCAAGACTTGATGATGAGAGAGAAGGAGTTTCAATCAGAAGAGCTAATGAAACCAGTGAACAAACACAGGCAAGACTTGATGATGAGAGAGAAAGAGTTTCAATCAGAAGAGCTAATGAAACCAGTGAACAAACACAGGCAAGACTTGATGATGAGAGAGAAAGAGTTTCAATCAGAAGAGCTAATGAAACCAATAAACAAACACAGGCAAGACTTGATGAAAAAAGAGTCAGATCTTCAATGAGAAGAGCAAATGAAACAAAAAAACAAACCCAAATAAGACTTGCAGACCAGAGAAATGGAAATTTAAACAGAAGAAGAAATGAAATGCAGCAAGACCTAAAAGGTGCTGCTCATCAATATGACCCAGATATTCCATACCATCAACATGAAAAGGTCAACATTGGTGAGATGAACTTGATCTGCAAGCATTGCAGTGCATTTAAATGGAAAGATGAGCACCCTGGAATGTGCTGTTCAAATGGCAAAGTTAAACTAGAGACTCTGCAACATCCACCTGAGCCACTTGATCATTTGCTTCAAGGTGTATCTCAAACGTCTAAACGCTTCCTAGCCAACATCAGAAAATACAACTCATGCTTTCAAATGACATCTTTTGGTGCCAGCAAAGAAATTCGTGAACAAGGATTCATGCCAACATTTAAAGTTCAAGGCCAAATTTATCACAGGGCTGGATCTCTGCTGCCAGCTGAAGGCGAACCACAGTTTCTGCAGATCTATTTCATGGGAGACCAAGCTAGAGAAGTCCAACAAAGATGTGCAAACTTTCCAGACTTGCAACAAAATGTTGTTTTGGAGTTGCAAGAACTCCTACATGCAAACAATGCCTACCTTCAAATTTTCAAGACAGCTCTAGAAAGAATGCCAACTGATGAATACAAAGTTGTGATACGAGCTGACAAAGCACCAAGACATGAACACCAAAGGCGGTTCAATGTACCAACATTTGATGAAGTGGCCATTGTCATGGTAGGAAATGAATTTGACAGACGTGACATTGTCCTTCAAAAGCGAAACAACCTTCTCCAAAGAGTTGCAGAAACTCATCGCTCTTATGATGCTCTGCAATATCCCCTAATGTTTTGGCAAGGTGAAGATGGGTACTCCTTTGGCATTCCTCAGACAAACCCAGACACGGGAAACAATGTTTTGGGTAAAAAGGTTACAGCAATGGACTTTTATGCATATCGAATCATGATTCGCAGTGGTGAAGATAACCATCTCTTGAAATTTAGACAGCTGTTCCATCAATTCATCGTAGATATGTACGCGAAAATTGAAAGTGAACGCTTGCTCTACATCCGTCTAAATCAAAAGAAGCTGAGAGTTGAAGACTACATTCACCTCAGAGATGCCATTGCAAATGATGCCAATCCAAATGATCTGGGGAAAATGGTTATCTTGCCAGCAACATTTACAGGAAGTCCAAGACACATGCATGAGTACACTCAAGATGCTATGACTTATGTCAGAAATTATGGAAGGCCAGATTTGTTTATCACCTTTACATGCAATCCACTATGGCAAGAAATTCAGGCTCATCTTTTACCTGGCCAATCAGCAGTGGATCGACATGATTTGGTTGCTAGAGTCTTCAAACGAAAACTATCAAAATTAATGGGAGTCATTACAAAAAGTCATGTCTATGGTGAAACGAGATGCTGGATGTACTCAATCGAATGGCAGAAGAGAGGCTTACCCCATGCACACATCCTAATCTGGCTGATGAAAAAATTACGACCTAATCAAATTGACAATGTAATCTCAGCAGAAATACCAAACTCTACACAAGATAATTTTTTGTTTGAAATTGTTGTGAAAAATATGCTGCATGGACCCTGTGGAAACTTGAACAGAAACTCTGCTTGCATGGTTGATGGGAAATGCTCAAAAAAATATCCAAGGAATTTGATACAAGAAACTAAAACTGGTGAAGATGGCTATCCTGTGTACAGACGCCGTAAACCAGGAGATGGTGGTTTTACTGCAAAAATCAAAATGAAGGTTGGTTCAACATATCAAGAAATAGAAATGGACAACAGATGGGTGGTTCCCTACACTCCAATTTTGACAAAAATGTTTCAAGCTCACATAAATGTCGAATCTTGCCAATCTGTCAAGGCCATCAAATACATCTGCAAGTACGTCAATAAAGGAAGTGACCAGGCCGTTTTTGGTCTTGAAGGAAACCAAGAGAATCCAGATGAGGTGCAAAAATTTCTAATGGGTCGTTACATCAGCAGTAATGAAGCAGTCTGGAGAATTTTGAATTTCCAAATTCATGAACGGTATCCAACAGTTGTTCACTTGAGTGTTCATCTTGAAAATGGGCAAAGAGTATACTTCAACCAAGAAAATATATATCATCAAATTCTGGAGCCACCAAGAACAACTTTGACAGCTTTTTTTCAACTGTGCCAACAAGACGACTTTGCAAAAACCATTCTCTATTGTGTTGTTCCAAGGTACTATACTTGGAATGCTTCTCAAAAATTATTTAAACGCCGAAAACAAGGAGCAGATGTTGAATATCATCCAGGGATAAAATCTTCAGATGCATTGGGACGTGTGTACACCGTTCACCCATCTAATGCAGAATGCTTCTTTTTGAGGATGCTACTTCATGTTGTTAGAGGACCAACATCCTACACTGACTTAAAAACTGTTGATGGTCATGTGTGTGCTACATTTAGGGAAGCTTGCCAAATGCAAGGGCTACTAGAAAACGATCACCATTGGGTCTTGACCATGGAGGAGGCGTGTACATCTCAATCACCTACCCGTTTGAGACATCTGTTTTCAATTTTGCTGACAACATGCTCTGTTTCTAATCCACTTGCTCTCTGGGATACATTTAAAACATATTTGAGTGAGGACATTATGTTGCAAACCAAGAGAGAGAATCAAACACTGCTAATTGAGTTCTCTAATGAGATTTACAAAAGGTGTCTTATGTTGTTGGAGGATTTGTGTGTATCAATGTCAGGAAGGAACCTTGACCAGTTTGGGTTACCAACGCCTCAAAGAAATGAAAACAATCTTCAGAATAGTGAAATTCTACGAGAACAAAATTATAACACAAATGAATTGATGGCCTATGTCTCAGAAAATCAACCACGTTTAGTTGAGGATCAAAGAGCTGCCTACATTCACATCTTAGAACTGGTTACCTCAAAAAAGGTGGAATCATATTCCTTGATGCTCCAGGAGGTACAGGTAAAACATTTGTGATCAATTTGCTCTTGGCTACAATCAGACGAGACAAAGGTATTGCTCTAGCCGTTGCTTCTTCTGGCATAGCATCAACATTGCTTGCCGGGGGTAGAACAGCTCATTCTGCCTTCAAGTTACCTTTGAACATGAACCATTCTGAGAATGTAACCTGCAACATATCAAAAGGATCAGGAAAGGCCAAGGTACTAGAACAGTGTTCTCTCATTGTCTGGGATGAGTGTACAATGTCACACAAGCGAGCTCTTGAAGCCTTGAACAACACTCTTCAGGATTTAAAAGGAAACACAAAACTAATGGGAGGAACAGTTGTGGTATTAGCTGGAGATTTTAGACAAACTTTGCCTGTCATTCCAAGGTCAACACCAAGCGATGAGTTGAATGCCTTCCTCAAAGCTTCAACTCTGTGGAAACAGGTCAAGAAAATGACTCTGACCACCAACATGAGAGTCCATTTACATGGAGATAATGCAGCAGGCTACTTCTCACATCAATTGCTTCAACTTGGCGATGGAAAGTGGCAGGTAGACCCAGCATCAGGAACAGTTTCTTTCCCATCAAATTTTTGCACTGTAGCAAAGTCACTTGAAGAGTTGAAACTTGCCGTTTTTCCAAACATCCAAGACCAGTTTAAAAATCCTGAGTGGTTGTGCGAAAGGGCCATTCTTGCTCCAAAGAATTCAAGTGTCAACAGCATCAATTCTCAAATTCAAAATTTTCTACCAGGCATTTCAAACAACTACAAATCTATTGATACGGTTACAGATCCGGCCCAAGCTGTTTACTATCCAACAGAATTTTTGAATTCATTAGATCCTCCTGGCATGCCATCACATAACTTGGAACTTAAAATCGGAGCTCCTATCATACTTCTGAGAAATTTGGATCCCCCTAAACTATGCAATGGAACACGATTGAGCATCAAGCATCTCTTACCTCATGTAATAGAAGCCACAATTTTGACAGGCTGCGCCAAAGGAGAAGATGTCTTCATCCCAAGAATTCCACTCATACCAACAGATATGCCTTTTGATTTCAAGCGCCTCCAGTTTCCAATCAGGCTTGCATTTGCCATGTCTATCAACAAGGCACAGGGACAGTCTTTAAAAGTGGCAGGCATTGTACTTGAGGAAGCATGCTTTGCCCACGGACAGCTATATGTGGCATGTTCTAGAGTTGGGTCACCAACAAATCTTTTCATTTTTGCACCAGACGGAAAAACCAAAAATATAGTCTATCGACAAGCCTTAATATAAGCAATATATAAATTACATGTACTTATTTTTAATTACATTTCAATTTATTTTTTAAATTGTTTTTCAATGAATGAATTGAAATATTTTTTTTAAAAATCTGTTGACTATTATTTTAATCGTGCGACGCCGGGTAACCCGGCTAGTATATATATATATCGTGTAAAATTTAATGGGGAATACAATATTAAAAGTTAGTAAAGACACATTTAGGGCCCCCAGTCCCAAGGAAATGGAAATTAGCAGTTCAGTGCCCTATAGTAATTTAATTTAGGCCCTTAAGTTTTTATGTACCGAGTTTGGTCAAAATCCAGTTATTTTCTCATTATCTAACAATTAAACTAATTTTTATATAGCTAATATAATGAAAAAATACATTAAGGGGCCCCCGGGCCCATTCAGTTCAAGATGTACATTTTGAAAATCTGTTCATTTAAATTCAGTTTCCTCATAGATATATTTCTCAAGATCGTTAAAAACTGAGTGGGAAATAATTTCTTAGAGAATACAACAAAAAAAAGACATTTGGGGCCCCCGGCCCTGAACAATTGGACATTATAAGTGCAGTGCCATTTGTTATTTTAATATGGGCTACCAATTTTTTATATACAAACGTTTGGTTAAGATGCAATCATTTACTCAGTTGATAACGCATACAATAATTTTATATAGCTCATATAAGCAAAAAACGACATTAAGGGCCCCAGGGCCCAATTAGTGCAAGATATCAAGTTCAAAACACCTATTTATTTCAATCAATTTTATAGTGGATATATTTATCTATATTTCGCAAGATCTTTAATAATAGAATTGGGAATAAAATCTTAGACGTTTATGAAAAAAGACATTTTGGGCCCCCAGCCACGAATAAATGGACATTAGGAAATTAGTGCCCTATAGTATTTTAATATAGGCTATCAGGTTGCTATGTACCAAATTTGGTCAAGATCCAATCATTTTCCAAACAGCTAAGCCTTAAACTTAAACTAATTTTTATATAGATCATATATGAAAAAATCTCCATTTTGGGCCCCCGGCGCCCCATGAGTGTTAAATTAAAAAGAAAAGTAGCCTATTTCCATCTCGGGAGCGTACTCAAAAGTCTCCAAAATTTTCATGGCGTTTGGATGAATGGTTTAGTCAGCTATAACAGACATGCATACATACTTTATCATATATTATATATTTACGCTCGTTTGTCACTGCCGCCTAACGTTGAGGGAAATCACTCTGCTTTTTTTAAAATTTTGCGTTGTAAGCAGTGCTGATTGACGCAAATAGTTATTTTTTGGTGCAGTAATTTGGTGCGCTGCTTTCGAAAATTAGTTTAAAAATCGTGTGGTGATTAGCAGTGTAAAAATTATTATATAAATGCTTTGTTTAATTTTCAGGAATATTTCGTGTTTATCATACAAGGATAAGTTACTTGGGCTTTTGACCCCCCCCCCAAAAAAAAAGTGGGCGCCTTATGCGCCCTATAACCTCAATTTAAAATTACTTTGTGTACATTTAAGGTAGTTTAATATTACGTAGCTATCATACAAGGACAAGTTTGTTGGGCTTTTGAAAAAAGTGGGTGTCATAGGCGCCCATAAAAAAGGGGGCGCCGCAGCACAAACTAGTCATATATATATTTACGCTCAATTATGTATGATGCCTAATAACGCTAAGGGACGCCACTCTGCTTTTTTAAAATTGTGTGTTGTAAGCAGTGCTGATTGACTCAAATAGTTATTTTTTGGTGCTGTAATTTGGTGCGCTGCTTTCTAAAAAATTTCGCCGTAAAATAATATTTTATGACGTCATTGATTTAACTCATATTTTAATTTTGGAAAATGGAACGATGTAAAAAGAGGATTTGAGGATTGTTAATAATAAAATACGTTTTGTACTTTTCAGGAAGTTTAATATTTCGTATTTATCAAACAAGGATAAGTTACTTGGGCTTTTGACAAAAAAAAAGTGGGCGCCGTAGGCACCCTACAGCCCCTATTATAAAATACTTTGTGTACATTTCAGGAATATTTCGTATTTATCATACAAAGATAAGTTACTTGGGCTTTTGAAAAAGGTGGGCGCCGTGGGCGCCCAAAAAATGGGCGCCACAGGCACCACTGTGCCGCAGCACAACCTAGTATATATATAGATATATAAATATTAGGTCACTACTGCTCTTATTATTTTAGGGATTTAATTTGTCAGTTGACGTGGTGTGTTATATTTGATTCGTATCTCAACTTGTATGTTCTATCACTCTTTGAAAACCTGCAACATGCTATATGCAGACCGTCGACCAGAAATCGATTCCATATCTCGATCAAATCCACGCTCTCCGTACTCTCATAATTAACCGTGTCCCGCCTAAAAGCCGTGGAAGTCAAACAACGATTTCAAGTTCTTTAACAACATTTGACAAGCGGCATGAGTCGACACCATTCTATGGCGTGGTTTTAAATACACAAAACTCACCCACATTCCCCCCGGTTTCTACTTCAACACTCAGCACAAACCCAGTGAGAAAAAATAATAATAGAGTCAAGACTGATGTATTACCAATGCAAAGTGTTACTTAGGACTTAGAGGGAGCTACCTCTATGTTTACCTGTATTGTAACCGTATGGTAAACACTGTTTACTCTGGCAAAGGAACTATCGCTAGGCAAAATTTGAATCCGGTGTTGATTTTCATGTAGTCATTTTTCTCACATCTCATCTGAGAGAGTAAGAGAGTACGCCATGTTTCTTCAAATTGTGCCGCACAGTAAAAACTCCACGAGGTGGGAGGACATCAGTATGGTGGTGGTGGTCGGCAACAACACACTCCGAGGCGTGTACGAGAGCTATTTCCTGGCCACGACCATGGTTCTGATTCCCGTCGTGTCGCTCCTGGGGATAGCCGGAAACACCTTAAGCATGGCGATGCTGTACCACCAGGGGCTCAACAGGTGCTCCAATATCCTCGTCTTCGCCTTGGCCGTGGCGGACACCGCCTACCTCATGGGCACCAACAACGTGCCGCTGCAGATCTATTCGAGGGCAAACTCGCGCTACGGGTATTTCTGCTCGGAAAAGCTCGCGTACTTCCTCTTCATCCTCGTCAACGTGTTCGTCCTGCTGGAGACAGTCGGGAAGGTCGTGTCCATGCTGCTGCCGACCCTCATCATTTTCGAGCGGTTCGTTGCCGTCTTTCTGCCGCTCCACTTCTCCAGGGTGCTCACCGCCAGGCGCGTCCAACTAGCCGCCGCCCTCATGTACCCCATCGGGTTGCTGCCCTACGCGCTCTACGCACGTTTATTCCAATTCGAGTACGCCCACGACCCGACTTCGAACTCCGGGGTCGGCCTGCTGGTCAGGGCTCCGAATGTCAACCGTGCTGTCATACCTTACAACACATTGTCCTACATCTACACGACCGTCTGTGGTCCCGTCTGTGTTGGGTGGTCGTGCTAGGTTGTGTTCTGGTCGGGGTGAAGGTCAGGGCGCAGCTTCAAAAACGAGGCAAGATGACGTCATTTCTCGCTGCCGGCCCCAAGCCTGGAGACAAGCTCTCGAGCATCGACCGAGTCAATCGTCACCAGGAACTCGGGGCAAGTGTCAGTGGTGACGTCATGACTAGGCGAGATGACACGTTCGGGTCGTCTCAAGCAGTCAGCCGCACCACAAGAAAAATTTTCCGTTTTAAAATTGGCTGAACATCTCCAATCCAGACTGCTTACAAAAGCAGAAGCCGCTCAAGTCTGGACACCAGGAAGCAGATGAGAACGACCAAGATTCTCCTGTCCGTTTGCATTGTGTACTCAGTGACGGGCACTTTGAGTTTTCTGTCGGACATGGTCTTCACCTCGGAGGTCCTGGGCTTCCTCCCCGGACTGATGATTCACAGGGGTTCGATTCTCGCCCTTTGCGTCAACAGCGCAGCCAACTTCCTCATCTACGTGATCTTCAACAGAAACTTCCGCCGGACTTTACAAGAAATCTGCTGCAAGTTGTGCATCACACGATAGCGCGGTGGTAGTAGTTTTATAGTAGCACTGGTAGCAATGTAGCATTTACTATACTTAGTGGCAGTGGTTTTACCGTTGAACTGGTGTCAGTGTAACACATAGCACCAAGTAGCATTGACAATACGGTAGACATTTCGTCATGGAAGCAGTTGTATGTCTCGCAGTGTTGTAAAGTTACATACAGTGGTATTATTTATTTATTTATTTTTTGTTAAATTTTTTTTTGCATGGCTTCATTTGGTAAGGCGCATCTATATATTGATATCGGTTTTATATATAGGATGCTGTTATATAATATATATATATATATATATATATATATATATATATATATATATATATATATATATATATATATATATCAATATACAGTTGGTTCGAGAGTGACACTATTGACAAGTCACTTGCTGCCCCTAGAGTTGTGGTCTAAAAATAGATGCTGGGTGTGATATTTCTTGATATCAGTTCATGTGGACAACATTTGCAGATAAGTTCATGATGACAACATTTGAACATCAGTTCATGTTGACAACATTTGAATATTAGTTCATGTTGACAACATTTGAACATCAGTTCATGTTGACATCATTTGAACATCAGTTCATGTTGACAACATTTGAAGATCAGTTCATGTTGACAACATTTGAAGATCAGTTCATGTTGACAACATTTGAAGATCAGTTCATGTTGACAACATTTGAACATCAGTTCATATTGACAACATTTGAACATCAGTTCATGTTAAAACTTCAATACGCTGACTTGGGGGGGGGGAGAGTTGTGGTGGGGGGGGGAGTGGGAGGTCCTCAAACTGCCAGCCGTCATCAGCTAGACTTTTGACAAACACATGTTCTCATACAATAAACTAGACTTTTGACAAAAACATGTTCTCATACCATAAAATAGAATTTTGAAGATAAAAAATGTCCTTAAACTAGACTTTTGACGAAAAAATGTCCTCATACAATAAACTAGACTTTTGACGAAAACATGCTTATATACAATAAACTAGACTTTTGACTTTTGACTTTTGACGATAACTTGCACTCATACACTAAACTAGACTTTTTATTAAAAACATATCCTCAAACAATAAACTCACACTTTTAACCCAAAAAAAGCAAGACTTTTTACTAAAACGTCTCTTCATACAATAAATTGGACTTTTAATGAAAAACTGTCCTAAAAAAATAGCATTGACTTTTGACGAAAACATGTTCTCATACCATAAACTAGACTTTCAACTAAACTAGATATACTTCAGATGCACACATTGACTCATATAGGCTTTCGACTGACACTTTGAATCATTCAAACTAGACCATAGATCCTTAACATTTCTTTCTCGAGATAATTGACTCTGAAAATGTCCTTATCGGGACTTTGCACTATAGCAATGTCCTAATTGATACTTTTGAGTTGTTTAAGTATAGTGGGAACTTTGGATCTGACCCTTGTAAAGAAGTCGCTTGGACAGAATTTAAATACTGAGAACAATGCAAATCAATAGAGCTTCACATCATTACAAAAACGTGTGTATCATTTCATAGATTATATGCAGGGGTTCAAAAAGTCCTCACGTTGTTAGAATCCCTGGATACCCTCTTATCGATGGGAATGATTGGTTACAAAACTTCATTGTTGAAAACATCGATTTTTAAGCTATCATGAGCGGATAATAGCTGAGCTCTGAATAGTGGGACTGAGCAAATAATGTGATGGCTAAGCTCTTGTTTTAACACATTGGAAGCTTAACTCTGCTTTTTACATAGTGTTAGCTTAACTCTAGTTTTAAGATAGTGTTAGCTTAACTCTAGTTTTAACATAGTGATTTTGAATTCTAGTTTTATTTTTAAACTCTCTTATCTAACTCGGGTCTTTCTTTTTTAAAGCTTTGTTTTCTTTTGAAAACCAATGATGACTTGTGAAAAGTGATATATCACTTGACTTGTGCTGTCTTGAAGGTGATACGCCAAATATATTACTGATAAGCCCCGTGTATCGTAGGATTTGAGGTGTCTTCCTGATAAGTTACCCATATTGTTTGTTACCGTACATGACTGCACACTTTTAACAAGCTTAGAGATGGATAGAAACAGACGCGAGTCACTTGTCTTGTACAAAAAAAATACATAAAAAGAATTTGAAAGGTTGCAATTTATGTTTTACAATACACTTCACATGTCTGTTTGATTCAGGACTTTACACGAGGTAAGACAACTTTATTCGATTACAATGTTCTTCCAATACATGGTCCACAATTCCTCATCACGTGAGTGGGGTGACGTCAGTTTCTTCGAACTCATCGAATATGACGACACGTACGGGCACATCATCTCGTACATCCTCATTCCCATCGTCTCGCTACTGGGAATATCCGGAAACCTGATCAGCATGCGCATCCTTCACAAACACGGGCTGATGAAGAGCTCCACCGCACTTATCTTCGCCCTAGCCCTGGCCGACACTATCTACCTAGTGGGCATCAACAACGTCGCCATGTTTGTTTACATTGGCAACAACACAAGACACGTCGGTTACTTCTTCACCGAGGGCATCGCGAGGTTTATGTACGTCCTATTTCACGTGTTCGTGTTACTCGAGACCGTGGGCAAGGTGACCTCCTTGCTGCTACCGACTCTGATCATTGCCGAGAGATTCATCGCTGTGTTCTGGCCGCTGCACTTCACGCGGCTGCTGACCGCACGACGGGTCCGGCTCATGTCGGCCGGGATGTACCTCCTGGCGCTTCCACCGTTTGTGCTGTACGTCCGGCTGCCGGACTTCGTGTACCACGTGACCAACGAAACGGCTGTGGGACTCATCGTCAGGTCCTCGTTGTTTGAGTCAGGCATACAGGAGTACGGTCTCATGGCCGAAGTGTACTCGATGGTGTGCGGACCGGTCAGCATCGGAGTGGTGGTGCTCGGCTGCGTTCAGGTCGGGGTCAAGATTCATCTCCAGCTAAGTCAACGTCAAAAGATGATGTCACATGAGGCAGAAAAGCCAGCGGTAATTAATCCCTACAAACCAGGTCTGAAATCTTTCTCAACGAAAGACGATCTCAGCCATAAAGTTTCACGAAAGGGTCACACTTCTTTGAGATATATAAAACAAGAGGTCAATTCCCTAACCAGTGGTCAACATGTCCGGTTCTGTAATGACCCGACCCCCGAGTCACCCAACGATGCATGTGGCGTTAACAACTTCCAGCGGTTCCAGCACACAGACTTGGAGAAACCGTCCACCAAACCGAACTCCCGGCGCCACCAAGTGAGAACCACTAAGATCCTCTTGTCAGTGTGTGTCGTTTACTCGGTCACCGCCACGCTTTCCTCCCTGTCGGATCTCGTCTTCAACACACAACACCTCGACTACCCCTCGGCGGTGCTGCTCCACCGGTCGGCCATACTCGTCATTTGCATCAACAGCTCGGCAAACTTCTTGATATACGTGGCGATGAACAGGAACTTCCGGGCCTCGTACAGGGAGATGTGCTGTCTGCTGCCTAGGGCACTGGCCCGGTTACTGAGAAATACTAAGTGCTGGCTAGTAGGACATTCTAAATGATCGCTGGTAGGACATTGTAAGTGATAACTGGTAGGACATTGTAAGTGATTGCTGGTAGGATATTGTAAATGATCACTGGTAGGACATTGTAAGTGATCGCTGGTAGGACATTGTAAGTGCTTGCTAGTAGGAAATTGTAAATGATCGAGGGTAGGACATACTAAGTGCCGGCTAGTAGGACATTCTAAATGATCGCTGGTAGGACATTGTGAGTGATCGCTGGTAGGACATTGTAAGTTATCGCTGGTAGGATGTAAGTGATTGCTGGAAGGACATTGTAAGTAATTGCTGGTAGGACATTGTAAGTGATTGCTGGTAGGACATTGTAAGTGATTGCTGGTAGGACATTGTAAGTGATTGCTGGTAGGACATTGTAAGTGATTGCTGGTAGGACATTGTAAGTGATTGCTGGTAGGACATTGTAAGTGATTGCTGGTAGGACATTGTAAGTGATTGCTGGTAGGACATTGTAAGTGATTGCTGGTAGGACATTGTAAGTGATTGCTGGTAGGACATTGTAAGTGATTGCTGGTAGAACATTGTAAGTGATTGCTGGTAGGACATTGTAAGTGATTGCTGGTAGAACATTGTAAGTGATTGCTGGTAGGACATTGTATGTAATCGCTGGTAGGACATTGTAGTGATTGATGGTAGGACATTGTAGTGATTGATGGTAGGACATTGTAAGTGATTGATGGTAGGACATTCTAAGAGCCCATAAAGACATTGATATCTGTGACAATGTAATACATGTAAAAATTGCACATGTGCGTTTCAAGACCTCATTGGTGTACAGTGTAGATATATGTCCGCTTGACAAGCCTACAATAATTAGTTTAGTTTCTGATTGATAGGACAATGTGATGGTGAGGTGATGGTATGGTAATTGATTTGTTACAATGATGTGAAGATGGTATTGTAATTGCTTTTTGACGATGTCTCTTGACTATTATGACTCAATGCTTCAATAAGTGTCATGACTCAATGCTTCAATGACTCTTATGATTACATGACTCAATGATTCAATGACTCTCATGACTCTATGACTCAATGCTTCAATGACTCTTTGACTCTATGACTCTAATTACTCAATGACTCATGGCTCGATGTCTCTAATGCACGTATGTCCAATGTGCGGCCCGCGGGCCAAGCCGGCCCACAAAACTATTTGAACTGGCCCAGGCTTTATCTGAAATAATTAATTAACTGACGTATTATTTCTGCAGCGACATTATATTTATAAGAAAGGTAAAAATTGTGTACCGTTTTGAGTACATCAAAAGATGGCGAAAATCGATGACGTATTATTTTTGAATCCTTTATATTAACTCTTGGTGTCTATTTGGCAGTAAAACTTGGATGGATTTTTATCCCAATTTGCCGTATGCTAGTGCTTTGAAATTTTACAGGAAGACTTGTGGCGACGATAAAAAGGATCTTTACAAATTTCACATCGATCGAATGTAGGTTTATTAAATTAATGAATTTTTAGATTATCTCTATTTATATCTATGTAGCATGTAAATTTTTGTGCTAGACTGTCACGGTGCGTATTATATTGAACAACCTTTTTAATACATACCTGTCACGCGGTGCGGTGCGTATTATAGTGGACATAATTTTAGTTATATCTCGTATACAAAGAATTTAGAGTCAAAACTTTTTTTTTGCAGCATTTATTTTATTTTTAATAATGTGGAAATGAATTTTTTAAATCAAATACAAGTTATGTGCTGTTAAGTGTACGAAATTAGTTGACAACCTACGGTACAAATTAATGACATCATTTATATATTTTCTTTCGCCAAATCGTAAGTGGAAGTAAATATACAGCTAATATTTTTTTTATTTTTTATTTATTTTTTAAAAAAAATTTTGTACCACAATTTTTGATAATCATTTCTAATTATATATTACAGTCGAGGCTGGCATAAGAGAACGTAATTACATTTCGTATAATTATTCTAATGATTGAATGACTTAATATATAACATTTTTAATTATTTATAAAGTCTTGACAATCGCTATAGAGAATTGTGATTGTATTGTTGTTGTTTTTTAAATTGTATCTCCACAGTCTTACAAATTTAAAAAAAATAATTAAAGACCAGTAACTCAGTAAATCTTTTTATAAATGTTAAGACCTATAAATTCTGTAAATAACGTAATTGCTACGATCGGCTAAAAAAATAAACAATAAGAAATATGAAATTATTATTATTTTTAAAAATTATAAAATCTATAATTTTACTCCAATTTGGTGATGTTGTTAGTAAATATTAGAATTTCATGTTTAAATTAATTCTGAAAATATAACGAATCCACTTATCTATATGAATGTATTTGTGTTTAATTAATAGTGAAGTTGATGTACTTTATTAGATATCTTAATGTAATTCCTATTTTAGAATAGTGAAGGCAAGTAAAAAGAATGAAAGATGATGACGAAGCGTGCCGCTACAAGAAAAGTAGAAAAAGGAGTCTTAAATACCAAACAAGTGAACGGATATATTTGCTTTAGTTTGTTCGGTTTTCAACAACACGTGTCTGTAACAAAGACAGCGAAGAGGGTGACAAAGCTTTTAAACTTCACTGTATCATTCACCAACAAGTGTTTTGTGCCAAAAAATAACATAGATGTGATCATGTCATTATATATATATATATTAGGGCTGGGGAAATTAACGATTAATTTCTCGATTAATCGTTAAAATTTTTATCGATTAAAATTATTTTAATCGATAAAGATTCGATTAAAATTAAAGAAAATATTTATAATATTTTTTTAAATTAATAAATAATTAATAATTAATAATAATTTATATATTTTTTACGTACAAACTTCTCCCGCGTAATATTATAATTTATTTTATTATTTTATGTGGACCGGCAGACGTCAACTAAAAAATGGCTGACAGCACAGCGCAGTTAAATTTAAACATATAACTAGAAAGTTGAGCAAAAATTTTGTTTTTAAGCTAACTGCGGATGGCAATGTCGAAGATGGTGAAAAAGTTTACTGTGTTCACTGCCATAAACAATTCTCTTTTAAAGGATCAAATACATCGCTGACGTACCACCTTCAGCACAAACACCCGATCAAGTATCAACATATTGTCATAAAATTTAGTTCAAAATATTCTTAATTTTCAATGTCCGTGAGAAATGATCAGTTTAATGACGTCATCAATTTCTATTTTTGGCTTTAATCAAATTATCGATTAATGAATCGATAATTTTTCAAAAGTTAACGATTAAATTTAAATTAATCGATAACAGCCTTAATATATATATATATATATATATATATATATATATATATATATATATATATGGCATCCGTTCATTCTCAAGCGACTATGGCGTTGACTCCTGCTCCTCTTCCCCTCTTCCCCTTTCTCCCGGCTCTTCTCTCTTCACTCCTAGCTTTGAGGATGGCTTCCGCAACTTTTGACTGCCAAAGGGTGCGCTCCTCAGCAATGGCTCCCATGTTTTATGGTCGATGCGCACATGTGACAAGTCTTTCTTTCAGACGTCCTTGTAGCGCAGTCAGGGGTGACCTCTTTTCCTCAGACCAGTTACCAGCTCACCGTAAAGCAGTACTCTTGGAATTCGCTCCGAACCCATCCCATGGACATGGCCCAACCACCGCAGGCACCTATCACTCAGGATTAAGTGCATACTCAACATATGGCCCCTACTGAGTACCTCCGCAGTTGTGATTTTATCCTGCCACTTAATGTGTAGGATCCTACGTAAGCATCATAAGTGGAAACTGTTAAGCTGCTTTATTTGCTTTGCGTAGGTCGTCCAGCACTCGCTGCAATTAAGGAGTGTGCTAAGCACGCAGGCCTAGTACACAGTGATTTTCGTCCTATCAGTGAGCTGCGCATTGCTCCACACTCTTAGATTTAGCCTTGCCATTCAAGATGCGGCCTTACCGATTCTGGTTTCTATTTCCTTTTCCAGGGAGAGTGTGCTTGTGATGCAGGTGCAAAGGTAGGTGAAATCCTCGACAACATCCAAGGTGTTTCGCTCAATGGTAATTGCTGGGAGGCAGCCTGTGCCTTGTCTCATAATGTTGGTCTGTTTTAGGCTTATCGTTAAACCGAATTCCTTGCATGCTTCTGAGAATTTATTGACAAGCTGTTCTAGTCCTACCTCTGTATCTGAGGTAAGAGCTGCGTCATCCGTGAAGAGCAACTCTCTGATTAATACAGTTTCAACTTTGCTCTTCGCACAGAGCCGGCTGATATTATATAGGCTTCCATCCACCCTGGTATGAAGGGACGATGTCATTAAGCCAGTGATAAAAGCTATAAACTTTATTCGCTCTAAATCACCGTTTCACCGCCAGTTTCAGCAGTTTCTTCTTGACTTCCAGGGAGAATACGGCGATGTTGTGTATCACAATGATGTAAGATGGCTCAGCCGGGGGACATAGCTTCAACGCTTCTACACACTTAAAAAAGTAATTTCGCAATTCATGGAAGATAAGGAGCAACCAATTCCAGAACTATCTGATACTGCTTTCCCCCTTACTACAGGAAACCATGACAAGTTTTCCAGAAAGAAACTTCAATAAGCAATTGCATTATTTGTTTGACAATAACAACAGTTAAATAACTTTTCAAAAAATAACACAAAATCAGTCAATAAACAAGGATACAAGATAATTATCTCAAAATGTAGGGTAACTAAAGGTCTATAAACAGAAATAAAGTGTGCATAAACAACATGAATATTTAAAATAAATGTATGGTTAAAAATGCAATGATTCTCAAAAATTTAGTACACCTTTAAACACAGCCATGAAACAAGCAAATCCGTTTATAACTGGCAGCAAAAGATTTAAGTGTCAGATGAGTCGTTTGTTTGAAAGCAATAATAGCAATAATAGCATACACATCAATAATAGCAATAATAGCATACACATCAATAATTAAATGATTTGGTACCTCTCATTAAGCACCAACTTCTCATGTTCTTTAGGGGCCGTCCATAAAGTACGTCACGCTATTTTTGACCATTTTTGACCCCCCTCCCCCCTGTCACAAACTGTCACAAATCTCGTGACCCCCCGCCCCTCAAAGTACGTCACACTTTGGAATTTAAAAAAAAATTAACACCTAATTAAAATATTTAATTTAGTACTTAAAATACACTTCACTATTAAACAGTATTAAAATACACTTCACTATTAAACAGTATTAAAATACACTTCACTATTAAACAGTATTAAAATACACTTCACTATTAAACAGTATGAAAATACACTTCACTATTAAACAGTATTAAAATACACTTCACTATTAAACAGTATTAAAATACACTTCACTATTAAACAGTATTAAAATACACTTCACTATTAAACAGTATTAAAATACACTTCACTATTAAACTGTATTAAAATACACTTCACTATTAAACAGTATTAAAATACACTTCACTATTAAACATTATTAAAATACACTTCACTATTAAACAGTATTAAAATACACTTCACTATTAAACAGTATTAAAATACACTTCACTATTAAACAGTATTAAAATACACTTCACTATTAAACAGTATTAAAATACACTTCACTATTAAACTGTATTAAAATACACTTCACTATTAAACAGTATTAAAATACACTTCACTATTAAACAGTATTAAAATACACCTCACTATTAAACTGTATTAAAATACACTTCACTATTAAACAGTATTAAAATATAAAATGTCCACTTTAAGTAGGGATGTACCAGATTCAAAATTTTGAAATCCGGCCTCAGCCGGATTTGGACGGATTTATGAAGTGAAATCCGGCTTGAGTCGGCGTCAGATTTGTTTAAATGGCCGGATTTCGGATTTGCCAGAGCCATTATGAATATATATAAATTAGGGCTCTACCGGCCATCCGGATTTATGAAGTGAAATCCTGCCGGAGCCGAAGCCGGATTTTTTTAAATAGCAGGATTCCGGATTTGCCGGAGCTGGAGCCGAACTAAAAAGAAATATCAGATGATTAAATTGACTTCAATAGTAGAATAGTTAATTGTTAACAGTTGTCACAGTTATTCAAATAAACAGTAACTCAATCTAGATCGAATTTGAAAACAAACATTGCAAAAATTAGACTTGAAAATTTTATAATACACATCATTTATCTGCTTCCTTTTCATTTACAATGGTTGAGGTCAAGTTTTTAGATAATATTCCGATTATGCACTCATTTGACACAGGATAAGAAGTAGATTAGCGAAACTTGACCTCACCCAGACAGTTAAATAATAAAAAGGAAACATAACAATTGGACTAAAAACAGACTAAATTGACAAATTATGTGACCAACTCATGTGCAATATTGAATCTGTTTATTATGGTCCTGTGACTTACATTTAATTCAAAAATATTCACTGGATTCATCTTACAACGGTTGAAGTGAAGTTTTCATCCATAGTTACGACTGACATCATTCTTTCACCATCATCGTTTCCTGGAAGGATAATTGCAGACAGATCAACTCGTCCTCATCTAGCCACTCAACAGGCTCTGTATGTGCATTTTCTCTTCTGGCAATTACTGCCATGGGTTCTCTTTGCCTTCTAGAAGCGATTCTCAAAGTACAGATGCGTTTTATCTGAGTTTATTCTTGAACAGTTTGGGTGGGCATATTCTCCTGAGCCCGAGCTCTGTGTTATCCTGCATGTTTCTTCAACATTGTTTGTGAGGCAAAATATGAGTGACATACTTTGAAAACTCGATCAAGTAGGCTGGTCTGCAAAGATGGACAATAAAGACCATACGGTTGTACTTTGAAAACTCCCTTCTGATCTCGGCATAATGTCATCAAATTTGAGAGTTTGTGCCACAAACAAGGAAGGAAATTTATGAGAATCTGCATCTGCTCTTTCTGAAGCTCTAAGTCCATCAGTTGTTTGGTTGGGATTAGAGGAGGAAAGAATCTCGAAGGTAAAACGTTGAAATATGAGCTTCGTACTTTGTCGCAACATTTGATGTCCTGATATTTCACAATTTGAGTGAAATATTGGCTTGTGCGAACATGATTGTCAAACCATTCCTGATCCTTATATTAGATATATCAGATTTATGAACAACACATTCAGGAGATACGCATTTCATGCTATTTTGACAAAAATCTAATTCTAATGTTTCACAAAATTTTTGAAAATTAGTTTTAAAGCTATTGAAATTCTACTAAAAATATTAAAAAACTAATTAGGAAAAAATATATATAAAAAAATAAATATGTGACATCACACATGGCCAGACCCCCCCCTCCACCCTGGCACAAAGTGTCACACTTTCTTACACCCCTCCCCCAACCCCTTGGAGCGTGGCGTACTTTATGGACGTCCCCTTAGGTGGAGATCCCATATTTTTATGTTGATTCAAAAAGTTAAGGTAGGACTTATTAAATCCAATGGCGAAGTCAATAGTGTGCTCGCCTCACAAGCTTAGAGGCGTGGGATCTAGCCCACGTTAAAGCCACAATAAAAATGATAATGAATGACTATTGCTAAAAAAAAGTCCTCCGCTGACCTTCAGAGGAGATGGGCGCCGCCAAGGTCTACCAAGCCCCGAGAAAATTCTAATGTAAACATTAGAACACCCTACGACCACGAGGTTATGGGACACACACACACACAAATTTAAAATACATAAAATAATTTAAAAAAATAAAAAATAAATTATTAGTCATGAAAGTACTCTATTTCAGGGGAAAATTATCAGTTTTGAGTCGGATGGAAAAAAGGGTGTGGGGGGGGGGAGGTTACGTTACTGACGAACCCAAAAATTTGAAAAATTGAACGTTGATGGGCAATGAATCGTAAAATGAGCTTTTGAAAAATTACTCATTTGCCGAATAAAAACACAAGTAATAAAAACTCGAATGAGTATTTAAACGCTATTTCCAACAAAGAATTTCCGATTTTTTTATTCAAGTAAAATCATTCTAGATTACATTAGAAGTCGATTCAAATAAGTACTCCTGAAACTAAACACAATATGACGTCATATCCCCTCAGGCTACATCACACCATCTGATCCTTTCCCAGTCACAAACGGGGTCAAGCAGGGCTGCGTCCTGGCACCAACACTGTTTAGCCTCATGTTTTCCGCCATGCTGACAGAGGCCTTCAGAGATGAGGATGTTGGTGTCAACCTGAAGTACTGCACAGATGGCAAGCTGTTCAACCTTCGGAGGCGCCAGGCAAAAACCAAGGTTATGACAGACATCATCAGAGACCTGCTGTTTGCTGATGACTGTGCCCTCAACGCTGTCTCCGAAGCCGACATGCAACGCAGTGTAAACCTGTTCTCCAGCGCCTGCATAAACTTTGGTCCGACAATCAACACCAAGAAGACTGAGGTCCTCCATCAGCCCGCGCCTGGAAGGCCCTACGTAGAGCCCAACATCACTGTCAACAGCCAGAGACTCAACACAGTGCACCGGTTCACATACCTAGGCAGCACACTGTCTCAAAATGTCACCATCGATGACGAAGTGAACGTCAGAATTGCCAGAGCCAGCTCCACTTTCGGCAGGTTGTACTCTAATGTCTGGAACAGAAGAGGCATTACCATCCAGACCAAGCTGAAAGTGTACAGGGCAGTGGTGCTCCCCACACTGCTATATGCTTGTGAAACTTGGACTGTTTATCAGCGCCAGGCAAGAAAGCTTAACCATGGCACTTCCATATAACAAGCCTCAGGAAGATTCTCGGCATAAAGTGGCAGAACAAAATTCCAGACACAGTGGTACTGACCAAGGCAGGTCTCCCCAGCATCTTCACCCTCCTGATGCAGACCCAGCTTCGCTGGGCAGGGCACGTTGTCCGAATGCCAGACGAGAGACTGCCAAAGAGAATATTTTCTATGGTGAGCTCCAGTATGGCCAGCGGTCCCACGGTGGGAAAAAGAAACGCTTCAAAGACACACTGAAAGCCTCAATGAAAGCGTTTGCCATCAATCCAGACACGTGGGAACGAGCTGCAATGGACCGATCCACCTGGCGCTCTTCCATCCATGAAGGTGTCAGGTCATGCGAGGCAAACCGGATCACCGCCGCAGAAAAGAAGAGGCAAGCCCGAAAGGCCAATGATGTCAACCCTCCAGGAGATGTCCCACTCGTCCCTCGTCCCTTCTGTTCCCGAACCTTCCGTGCAAGGATCGGCCTAATCAGCCATCTGCGCACGCACAGACAACCCTCGGATGACTAGAGTGGTCCTCGTCGTATCGACGGACGAACAAACACACCACACCAAGAAAGTGTCACTATGATGCGCACCACGAAACAACCTTACATAAGCATTCACAAAGCGGGAAAACCCCCATTAACTATCATTCTAGATAACATTAAAAGTCATTTCAAATCAATAATTCTGAAACTAAACAAAACAATTGCTTTCTTCAAATTGCTGCTAAAATTACGGGAGTTGAACGAAAAGAGATTTTTCAAACATTCTTCTCCAACATTGTTCTAAATATTATTAAGTATTGTTTGGCGTTTGTTTCAACCCGATACATTGGGAAATCAACAATTGACAAATTGACAAAATACGGATATTTTTTCAGGAAATCCAGTAAATCTTTTCGTTTTTTTTTGGCCCTTGCACATCCTTGGGACCTCCTTAGCATATTTGCCAAAGACCCGAACCCTCTATCTGGTATAGTTCAGGAGGAGTTGCTTGTGCAAGCTCGAACAGTGCACAGACATTTCAAATGTATAAATATTTTAAAATATACATTCCCTTTATTTTCATAATTATATTATTTACCCACTAAGCCTTCGAGATCTACAAACGTCAATTTTGTGTACTCCTACTGATAGAGAACTAGTATTAACATCGATGGACACGACCATTTAAACGTGAACGCAAAATGTGGATTAAAACGATTACACTGGGTACTTTGTTTTATTTTGCCGCAAAGCCCGATAGTAAAAACGGAAATATTGTTTACGTATATAATAGAAAAATAGACGATCTATCAGTTAAGACAGATTTAGTGTGTAAATGTGTGTCGCGTTTGAAAATAATCAATACTGTTAGTTATGTCTCATATATAAAGGATTTATAGTCAAAAACTTTGTTTTTACGGGTTTGTTTTATTAAATCCCTTATATTAACTTCACCGCCGTCTCTCTCTGTCGTCATCTCATGGGCGGGCGGAAAAACAAAAGTCAAAATGACCCACTTCCCGTGATCCGATGGAGCTGAAATTTGGCACACGGACCCGTCTCACCTAACAATGTATCGTATCAAAATTTCAGATCGATCGAACGAACCGTAATTAAATTAATGCGTGTTTACTTTATCTAAATAAACTATATGTAGAGGTCGCTATCGTTTACATTTTACGGGTCACTTGACTTCAGGCCAGCCACTGGTGAACACATCTCGTGCTTAAACCAGGTAAACCGGCGTGCTTTTGTTTACATTTTGCGTGTCACGGTGAGCTCGGCCCAGCGATCGGTGACAAGACCTTTCCCCTCTCCCACCCCCGCCCCCCCCTTTTTGGGTTAAAAGCAAAGGGGAGTAAAGACAGATTCAGTCCGTAGATATTTGTAAATACTTTAAGTTCTGTCTCATATATAAGGGATTTATAGTCAAAAACTTTGTTTCCACGGGTTTGTTTATTAAATCCCTTATATTAACTTCACCGCCGTCTCTATCTCTCTGTCTCTCTCTCTGTCTGTCTGTCTTGGGCGGGCGGAAAAACAAAAGTAAAAAATGACCCACTTCCCGTGATCCGATCGAGCTGAAATTTGGCACACGGACCCGTCTCACCTAACCATGCATCGTATAAAAATGTCAGATCGATCAAACGTACCGTAATTAAATTTATGCATTTTTAGTTTATCTCTATACGAGGTATGTAATTCAATTTCACGGTTTGTTATTGTTTTTTTTTCATGTGAGAGCGACCCATTGAAGTACCGGCGTGCTTTTGTTTACATTTTACGTGTCACGCTGAGCTCGGTCCAGAGATCGGTGACCAGACCTTTCACCTCTCCCGGTTATACAGCAGGAGTTAAGGCAGATACAGTCTGTAAATGTTTGTCGCGTTTGAAGATGATCAATACTTTTAATTATGACTCATATATAAGGGATTTATAATTTATAGTCAAAAACTTTGTTTTTACGGGTTGTTTTATTATTTACTTTTGTTTTTCCGCCCGACCGACAGCCTGTGAACCCAAGAGACGACGGGGAAGTTAATATAAGGGATTGAATCAAACAACCCCGTAAAAACAAAGGAAGTTTATATAAGGGATTGAATTAAACAACCCCGTAAAAACAAAGGAAGTTTATATAAGGGATTGAATTAAACAACCCCGTAAAAACAAAGGAAGTTTATATAAGGGATTGAATTAAACAACCCCGTAAAAACAAAGGAAGTTTATATAAGGGATTGAATTAAACAACCCCGTAAAAACAAAGGAAGTTTATATAAGGGATTGAATTAAACAACCCCGTAAAAACAAAGGAAGTTTATATAAGGGATTGAATTAAACAACCCCGTAAAAACAAAGGAAGTTTATATAAGGGATTGAATTAAACAACCCCGTAAAAACAAAGGAAGTTTATATAAGGGATTGAATTAAACAACCCCGTAAAAACAAAGGAAGTTTATATAAGGGATTGAATTAAACAACCCCGTAAAAACAAAGGAAGTTAATATAAGGGATTGAATTAAACAACCCCGTAAAAACAAAGTTTTTTACAATAAATCCCTTATATATAAGACATAACTAAAAAGTATTTATCATGCTTAAACGCGACAAACATTTACAGACTGAGATTGCCTTAAATAACCTTTGTTGTAAAACGGAAAACGTTTTGGTCATGGATGGTTGAACTTAACTCAGCGTGACGCGTAAAATGTCAACAAAAGCTTGCCGCTACATATAGAGATAAACTAAAAATGCATTAATTTAATTATTGTACATTTGATCGATCTAAAAATTTAATAGCTTTATCCTCCCCACAAGCCAAACCAACTGTCAAAATTTCAGCTCTCTAGCAAGTCAAAAAACGTGTTTACGAGCGTTTTGAAAAAGTTGACGACAGAACTGGATGCGTTGAATCCGGAATCCTTCACGAGTTAATAGGATGGGGGCCTCAAAAAGAAGAAGAAGAAGAATAGTTACAGTATAAAAGTCATCCCCACAGTTAAAGTATTTGCATTGGAATATAGACTAACGATTGGTTACAACTATTCAAAGATCAAATTATCCCATTCTATATATACTTAAAATACAAGTGCGGTTGGAAGTGTGCAATGGCTCATTTGAACTTATAAGTGCACAAACGTTGTACTAAAGACGTGCAATCTTACAACGTCAAGAACGATCTCTTTGATGCCGCTGAATAATCGTTATGGTGATGGTTTTCCTGTTACAAATTTAATAATTTGAATAAGGTCGACATCAAAGACAATAACATTTAGAATTAAAGGCTTTAAATACACATTTTAATTATATATCTTAATTTATATAGAATATATTTTCATTTTAGAAAAAAGTGAGTGAAAAGTTGCTAAATTGTGGCTTCTGTGCGATAAAACGCAATTAATTTAACGCAAGTTTGTGGGAACTTTGGATCTGACCATCGTAATGAAGTCGCTTGGACAGAATGTAAATACTGAGAACAATGCAATAGAGGGTCACCTCATTACAAACAAGTGTATCCTTCTATAAAAAGTTCAAAAAAAGATTGTTGGAATCCCTTGACACCTTCGTATGAATTGCAATGATTGGTTACAAAACATCATTGTTGAAAAAATCGATTTTTTTTAGCTATTATGAGCGGATAATAGCTGAGCTCTGAATTGTGGGACTGAGGAAATACTGTGATGGCTTCATTCTAGTTTTAATACATTGGTAGCTTAACTCTGCTTTTTACATAGTGTTAGCTTAACTCTAGTTTTAACATAGTGTTGGCTTAACTCTAGTTTTAACATAGTGATGGCTTAACTCTAGTTTTAACATAGTGTTGGCTTAACTCTAGTTTTAACATAGTGTTGGCTTAACTCTAGTTTTAACATAGTGTTGGCTTAACTCTAGTTTTAACATAGGGTTAGCTTAACTCTAGTTTTAACATAGTGTTGGCTTAACTCTAGTTTTAACATAGTGGTTGCTTAACTCTAGTTTTAACATAGTGTTGGCTTAACTCTAGTTTTAACAAAGTGTTGGCTTAACTCTAGTTTTAACATAGTGTTGGCTTAACTCTAGTTTTAACATAGTGTTGGCTTAACTCTAGTTTTAACAAAGTGTTGGCTTAACTCTAGTTTTAACATAGTGTTGGCTTAACTCTAGTTTTAACATAGTGTTGGCTTAACTCTAGTTTTAACATAGTGTTGGCTTAACTCTAGTTTTAACATAGTGTTGGCTTAACTCTAGTTTTAACAAAGTGTTGGCTTAACTCTAGTTTTAACATAGTGTTGGCTTAACTCTAGTTTTAACATAGTGTTGGCTTAACTATGGTTACCATAATTGTCAGATGGAAAAAAGAGGAAATGCAAAATTGTCATCAAATATGGCCAAATTGGCAATCCATAAATGACGTCATGCATCTGAAGACGATGTCCACACATTTGTGACGATATGAGACCAGAGGTAGGGGTGTTTAACAAATGTGACGTTACATCAAAACGCTCAACTTTAAATGAATGATCCATTTAAATATTTCATTGCTTACAACTTATTTATTGACTTGGGGTTGTAGGGCGCCTACTAGGCGCCCACTTTTTTTGTCAAAAGCCCAAGTAACTTATCCTTGTTTGATAAATACGAAATATTAAACTTGCTGAAATATACACAAAGTATTTTATAATTATAAATCCTCAAATCCTATTTTTACATCGTTCCCTTTTCCAAAATTAAGATATAAGCTAAAACAATGATGTCATATAATATTTTTTTACAGCGCGTCTTAAATTTATAATTAATTTGCACACCTTTTCATGCACAACTTGTATTAAATATAAGCTCAAAAAATGATGTCATAGCGCTACGGATCCTTCCTGTGACTTAGGCTATTATATTGTTTACTAGCTTGTGCTGCGGCGCCGTTGCACCTGCGGCTCCCACCTTTTTCAAAAGCCCAACCAACTTGTCCTTGTATGATTATTACGTAATATTAAACTTCCTGAAATGTAGACAAAGTATTTTAAAATACAGGTTGTAGGGCGCCTACGGCACCCACTTTTTTTTGGTCAAAAGCCCAAGTAACTTATCCTTGTATGATAAATACGAAATATACCTGAAATGTACACAAAGTATTAATATAATTTTTTTTTAACCGTGCTAATCACCACACGATTTTTAAAGTAATTTTAGAAAGCAACTCATCAAATTACTGCACCAAAAAAATAACTCTTTGAGTCAGTCAGCACTGTTTACAACACAAATTCTGACGTCATAGGTTCGTGCGTTGTTTGGTTAATGTTAATCTGGAAACCAAAAGGATTATGATTTTCAAGTCTATATTTCCAATTAGCGTTAGGCCACATTGAGTGAGTCAGTCATACATAATTGAGCGTAAATATATATATATGATGTTTTATTCGGCCTCACGCGAGTCATTATCATCAAAATCGTTCACATTTGAGGAAATTGACGTTCGGATCATAGATTGCGCCTGGCGCAGAGCCCAAACGTATTTCTCCGAAGAACTGAGGGCCTTAATTCAATAAGCTAGGCTGGCTGCTGAGATATGTGTGAAATTATGTGCATAACACATGCTTCAAGTCATGCTGGAAAATCATATAATTCCTGTGAACGAGCAACTGATTTGTTTCCTTTGTCCATTGAATTTGCATCAGAGAAAAAACTCGTTCAAGGTTAACATTGTGTGATGGAATGGCAAAAAAGACATACTAATAATAATTCCGCAATAATAAGAAGTTCTGAAAGACATTCCCCATTTTCCCCACTGTTGAAATACTTCAAGTTCGTATAGAAATTGTTTATTTCAAGCTACATAACAGATTTAAGTATATAGCACAGAAAAGCAATTAAAAAAGTATCGATCGATCGATCGGAGACAGAACGAAGGTCCGGACTGACAAAAGACATTTTTCTGAAAAGCCGCCCGGACGCCAGGTCAGGGGCATAAAAAGCGGACGTATCCAGGGAAAGCCGGACGTATGGTAACCTTAGGCTTAACTCTAGTTTTAACACAATGATCATGGCCTAACTCTAGTTTTAATATTAGTGTTGGTTTAACTCTAGCTTTTAAAACTCTCTATACCATCTCATTTTTTTATATCTTTTGCTGGAAACATTTTTTAAAAACTTTTGTTTAGTTCTGCAAGCCAATGCTAGAGAGGACGTGATGGATACAACTTTCATATAGACAAGGGGATACAAACATTTTTCTTATTCCGTATCCAAGAACAAATACATGCTATTTCTCGTTCTTCTCGTCCGAAAATCGGTCGCGGAATGGGTTGCCTTATGAAACCATAAAAACCAATTTGCTGTCAACATTCAAAATAAATTTGCAAGACTATGAATAATCCTATAACTATAACGCAATACTCTTCTGTATAGAAGGGGCGTCTGTAACAGATATTAGATGAGGTAAGATAAGATAAGATGATTTGTGAAAATTGACATCACTTGACGTATGCTGACTTTAAGGTGATAAGTCATTTATATCACTTGATTGGTGGTGACTACAAGGTGATGAGTGATTCAAATCATTTTATTTGTGGTGACTTTAAGGTAAATAGGCCATTTATATCACTTTATTTGTGATAATTACCCTGTGTTAAACAATTTATGCCATAGGATTTGTTGTAACATTAAGATGATAAGCCAAATATATCATTGATAAGCCACATGTATCGTAGGATTTGAGGTGTCTTTCTGATAAGTTACCTATATTATTTGTTACCGTACATGACTGCACACTTCTAACAAGCTCAGAGATGAATAGAAATCAAAGCGAGTCACATCCCATGTCTATTTGAATTCGGTACTTTACACGAGGTAAGAAAAAAAAAGTTGACCGCAATGTTCTTCCAAGCCATGATCCACAATTCCTCATCCCGTGCATGGGCCGACTTAAGTTTTTTCGAACTCATCGAATATGACGACACGTACGGGCGCATCATCTCGTACATCCTCATCCCCATCGTCTCGCTATTGGGAATCTCCGGAAACCTGATCAGCATGCGCATCCTTCACAAACACGGGCTGATGAAGAGCTCCACCGTACTTATCTTCGCCCTCGCCCTGGCCGACACTATCTACCTAGTAGGCATAAACAACGTCGCCATGTTTATTTACTTTGGCAACAGCACTAGAAACTTCGGTTACTTCTTCACCGAGGGCGTCGCGAGGTTCATGTACGTCCTATTTCACGTGTTCGTGTTACTCGAGACCGTGGGCAAGGTGACCTCCTTCCTGCTCCCGAATCTGATCATCGCCGAGAGATTCATCGCTGTGTTCTGGCCGCTGCACTTCTCACGGCTGCTTACCGCTCGACGGGTCCGGCTCATCTCGACCGGGATGTACCTCCTGGCGCTGCCACCGTTTGTGCTGTATGTCCGGCTGCAGAACTTCGTGTACTACGTGACCAACGAGACGGCCGTCGGCCTCATCTACAGGTCCTCCTCGTTTGAGTCGGGCATACAGGAGTACGGTCTCATGGCCGAGGTGTACTCGATGGTGTGCGGACCGGTCAGCATCGGAGTGGTGGTGCTAGGCTGCGTTCTGGTCGGGGTCAAGATTCATCTCCAGCTACGTCACCGTCAGAGTATGACGTCACGTGAGGTAGAAAAGCCAGCGGGAAGCAATCCCTGCAAACCAGGTCTGAAATCTTTCTCAATGAAAGACGCTAACAGCAAAAAAGTTTCACGAAAGGGTCACACTTCTTTGACATATATAAAACAACAAGAGGTCAATTCCCTAACCAGTAGTCAACATGTCCGGTTCTGTAATGACCCGACCCCAGAATCACCCAACGATTCACAGGGCGTTAATAACTTCCAGCGGTTCCAGCACACAGACTTGGAGAAACCGTCCACCAAACGGAACTCCTGGCGCCATCAAGTGAGAACCACTAAGATCCTCTTGTCCGTGTGTGTCGTGTACTCGGTCACCGCCACGCTTTCCTCCCTGTCGTATCTCGTCTTCAACCCACAATACCTCGACTACCCCTCGGCGGTGCTGCTCCACCGGTCGGCCATACTCGTCATTTGCATCAACAGCTCGGCAAACTTCTTGATATACGTGGCCATGAACAGGAACTTCCGGGCCTCGTACATGGAGATGTGCTGTCTGCTGCCTAGGGCACTGGCCCGGTTATTGAGAAATACTAAGTGCTGGCTAGTAGGACATTCTAAATGATCGCTGGTAGGACATTGTAAGTGATCGCTGGTAGGACATTGTAAGTGATCGCTGGTAGGACATTGTAAGTGATCGCTGGAAGGACATTGTAACTGATTTCTAGTAAGACATTGTAAGTGATTGTTGGTAGGACATTGTAATTGATCGCTAGTAGGAAATTGTAAGTGATTGTTGGTAGGACATTGTAAGTGATCGCTGGTAGGACATTGTAACTGATTGCTAGTAAGACATTGTAAGTGATTGTTGGTAGGACATTGTAAGTGATCGCTGGTAGGAAATTGTAAGTGATCGAGGGTAGGACTTTGTAAGTGATCGTTGGTAGGACATTGTAAGTGATCACCTGTAGGACATTGTAAATGCTTGCTAGTAGAACATTGTAAGTCCTTGCTAGTAGGACATTGTAAGTGATCGCTGTTAGACATTCTAAATGATCACAGGTAGGACATTGTAAGTGATCGCTGTTATGACATTATATGTGCTTGCTAGTAGGACATTCTAAGTGATAGCTAGTAGGACATTGTAAGTGATCGCTTGTAGGACATTGTAAGTGATCACTGGTAGGACATTTGAAGAGCCCACAAGTAGGACATTCAAAGCCCACAAAGACATTAATATCTGTGACAATGTACGACGATGCAATAATACACGGGAGTTGTTTTATGACGTCATTGGTGTACATCTATATCTGGGCAAGTCTACGATAATTATTGTAGTTACTAATTGATAGGACACTGATGGTGAGGTGATGGTATTGTAACTACTTTGTGACGATGTTGTTGAGATGGTATTGTAACTATAATTTGTGACGATGTTGTTGAGATGGTATTGTAACTATAATTGGTGACGATGTTGTTGAGATGGTATTGTAACTATAATTGGTGACGATGTTGTTGAGATGGTATTGTAACTATAATTTGTGACGATGTTGTTGAGATGGTATTGTAACTATAATTTGTGACGATGTTGTTGAGATGGTATTGTAACTATAATTTGTGACGATGTTGTTTAGATGGTATTGTAACTATAATTGGTGACGATGTTGTTGAGATGGTATTGTAACTATAATTGGTGACGATGTTGTTGAGATGGTATTGTAACAATAATTTGTGACGATGTTGTTGAGATGGTATTGTAACTATAATTGGTGACGATGTTGTTGAGTTGGTATTGTAACTATAATTTGTGACGATGTTGTTGAGATGGTATTGTAACTATAATTTGTGACGATGTTGTTGAGATGGTATTGTAACTATAATTTGTGACGATGTTGTTGAGATGGTATTGTAACTATAATTGGTGACGATGTTGTTGAGATGGTATTGTAACTATAATTGGTGACGATGTTGTTGAGATGGTATTGTAACTATAATTTGTGACGATGTTGTTGAGATGGTATTGTAACTATAATTGGTGACGATGTTGTTGAGATGGTATTGTAACTATAATTTGTGACGATGTTGTTGAGATGGTATTGTAACTATAATTTGTGACGATGTTGTTGAGATGGTATTGTAACTATAATTGGTGACCATGTTGTTGAGATGGTATTGTAACTATAATTTGTGACGATGTTGTTGAGATGGTATTGTAACTATAATTTGTGACGATGTTGTTGAGATGGTATTGTAACTATTATTGGTGACGATGTTGTTGAGATGGTATTGTAACTATAATTTGTGACGATGTTGTTGAGATGGTATTGTAACTATAATTGGTGACGATGTTGTTGAGATGGTATTGTAACTATAATTGGTGACGATGTTGTTGAGATGGTATTGTAACTATAATTTGTGACGATGTTGTTGAGATGGTATTGTAACTATAATTTGTGACGATGTTGTTGAGATGGTATTGTAACTATAATTTGTGACGATGTTGTTTAGATGG
Organism: Ampullaceana balthica; assembly: GCA_944989445.1. Taxonomy (NCBI): domain Eukaryota; kingdom Metazoa; phylum Mollusca; class Gastropoda; family Lymnaeidae; genus Ampullaceana; species Ampullaceana balthica. The sequence goes on along the minus strand of CALYLW010000001.1, from coordinate 126,617 downwards.
TATTGTAACTATAATTGGTGACGATGTTGTTGAGATGGTATTGTAACTATAATTGGTGACGATGTTGTTGAGATGGTATTGTAACAATAATTTGTGACGATGTTGTTGAGATGGTATTGTAACTATAATTGGTGACGATGTTGTTGAGATGGTATTGTAACTATAATTTGTGACGATGTTGTTGAGATGGTATTGTAACTATAATTTGTGACGATGTTGTTGAGATGGTATTGTAACTATAATTTGTGACGATGTTGTTGAGATGGTATTGTAACTATAATTGGTGACGATGTTGTTGAGATGGTATTGTAACTATAATTGGTGACGATGTTGTTGAGATGGTATTGTAACTATAATTTGTGACGATGTTGTTGAGATGGTATTGTAACTATAATTGGTGACGATGTTGTTGAGATGGTATTGTAACTATAATTTGTGACGATGTTGTTGAGATGGTATTGTAACTATAATTTGTGACGATGTTGTTGAGATGGTATTGTAACTATAATTGGTGACCATGTTGTTGAGATGGTATTGTAACTATAATTTGTGACGATGTTGTTGAGATGGTATTGTAACTATAATTTGTGACGATGTTGTTGAGATGGTATTGTAACTATTATTGGTGACGATGTTGTTGAGATGGTATTGTAACTATAATTTGTGACGATGTTGTTGAGATGGGATTGTAACTACTTTGTGACGATGTTGTAACAATGTTGTGATGCCCTTGTTAAAATACAAAAATACACAAACAAATGGTGTGACCAAAACAATAAATTAAAGCTGTATTAAGTGACAAATACAAAAGAAGACTTTTCGTCAGATGCCATTGTAAGAATTAAAATTATATTCACATTATATAAGACATTCGATTTCTTAGAAAAATATTTACGTAAATATTATCTAAAAAACCCGTAAAAAAACAAAGTTTTGACTATAAATCCATTATATACGAGACATAACTTTCATTAATGTTCATTATAACACGCATCGCACGACAATCTAGAAATCAAAATTTTTAGTTGTCTCATAAATAAATGATTTATAGTAAAAAAATATTTTTTAAATACTACTAAATTTCACCTCGATTTGATCACGTGAAAATGGTTTAAAATACATGTTTAATATAATGCTCACCGCGGGAGAGACTAGCATATCATTTATAAATCGGGAATATATTTTTAAAAAGTATCGTCAATATAATACGCACCGCACCGCGCGACAGGAAAATATTAAAAAGGTTGTTCAATATAATGCGCACCGCGACAGTCTAGCACAGGGGTCGGGAAACTTTTTGTCTGAGAGAGCCATAAACACAACTTATTTTGTAAGTAATTCTGTGAGAGCCATACATTATTTTTAAAAACTAAAAATTCAAGTAAATGTGTGCATTTTGTGTAATTTAAACACTAAAAGACAATAATTATGTCTTTGAATTCTTTATAATAACATTGTTTTGCTGTTTTTATATGCAACTAATATGTAGATCAAAGAAGTCTGAATAAACTTGTTATTTTAAATTAATTCGAAAATTTGTCTGAGAGCCAGATGCAGCCATCAAAAGAGCCACATGTGGCTCACGAGCCATGGTTTCCCGACCCCTGCTCTAGCACAAAATGTACATGAGCCGGATGCTACAAAGAGATACATAGATATAATCTAAAAATTCATTAATTTAATTACAGTACATTCGATCGATCTGAATTTTTTATAGATCATTTCTATGGTCATCACGAGTCTGCATGCAAAATTTCAGCTCGCTAACTTACGGGGAAGTGGGTTCAAATCGATCTAAAGTTTTTTCGGCAAACAATCAAACAATCAAGCAGACGCCACGAGTTAATATAAAGGATTTTTTAAAAAAGAAGAAAACACAGCAAACTAACAAAATGACACAGCATATTTTTTTAAAAAACAGCGAAAACTACAACGGAAAAAAGATTCCACAGTTATGTCAAGTTGTGAATTTGGTTTAATCCATATGGTGCCAACGTACTAAATCGTTTTATGAATCTATGTTGTATGTAGATACTAACATTGTTATTGCTCGCATATAAAATGCCAGTAAAAGCCACAATTGAACACTTGACAAAATTAATCGACCGTTTAGAATTCTACTTTCCAATAGAAGACGACCAATGGAAATCTACAGGATGGATACTCAATCCATTTTTGTATTGAAGGTTGATCTGTCTGTAACTAAAAAGACTTTGCAAGATAAATTGCTGGGATTGGCTACGACTGAAGGGTTTAAAGTGAATCTCAGAACTATAACTGTAACAACTCTTGCTTTCTCTTGGATTCACGTGAGAACACAGAGTGCTGAACTTGCCGAAAGTGCTCTCAAAGCTCTTCTTCCGTTTCCTTCTTTTAACTTATTTGAGACTGGTTTTTCAACACTGAGCGTTATTAAGACTTACGACAAAGTACAGGAACAGTATGGACGTTCGTTCTTCAGTGCGTGTAACATTGTCCTTTGTCGAGCCTTGACTTGTTAAACTTGCAAAAAATAATCAAGCTCATCTGACCCATTAGTTAGAGTTACACATTGAGCATCACCTTACACGTGTACAAAATATAGTTATTGTGTTATTTTAAAATATATTTTCGTGACTTTTTAAATTAAAATTTCATTAAAGACAAGAACTTATGTAACTTATTTCCCTCAAATCTCATAGTTTGGCGCTTATTTATATTTTGTTTCAAGCTGTGAAATTCTACACGACTGTTTGCTCCAAGTTGGAAGTTGACTTACTGTTTATTTATTGCAACTGATAAGTTTCAGGTAACGGTTCCTTGAAGAAGAAAACAAAAAAACTACACCCTCTTCACACACTGCCCCTCCCCCTTGCACAACTCCCCCCTCCCCCCCCCCGGGCCAAGCAGGCCTACACGTCAAATGGACGTCACACCGTGCAGGTTTAGGCTAATAGCTCCTGGCAAACAAAACAACGGCCTCCCTGGCATCCCACACCGACACGAGATGGAACCCTCCACACAAAAAACTGGTATCCTCTTTTCCCGAGCCAACGGGCGAGAAATGAAAACATGCACGGTGTTTGCTCCAGAGAGCGGATTTGTTATGGCTCGCAGTGTCAGAGCGTTTGTTGGTCATCTTCTCCGAGCTTGGTTGATTCCACGTTACAGCTGGGACCTCCTCGTGCTTGTCGGCTGCTAGCCTCAATCACGATTTGATACCTCCGTCCTCGGCCAGGTTGTCAAATCTCCGGAAATAAAAAAGCAGACTTTAAGAGCTCGCTCATCTCAAACAATTTGGTTTTGTTTAAAAGATTGATTTGTTAGAGGAGACTCGGCCAGCTGCAGTGTAACTTGGTAGAAATACTCGCACCAGCATCGTAACTACATTCACTACAAATACTGCAATAATAATATATATGATACGGCCAAAACACAAAGTTGGGCCAGATCGCGGATCGGCCAGGCATTTCGCACTTTGGCCGAGGCTTGTGGCCAATGTCCGATGAACAAGAAATGACCAGTGTCTATGCTACTTTGGCCAGCCACTACACGAAAAGCCGGAAAATACCTTGCAAATACTTGCGTGACCCATCAAAATGACAGGGGCCGTTTTTGAACAGGGCCCATTTGTCGGAGTCGTTTAGTCGGTTAAACCAATACTTAATGTGATGATGGAGACTGCTCGGTAGGCGTGCTTGCAGTTGTCATGAACGTGAAGGAAGATTTATACAAGCTGAGAACAGAACCTGTTGTTCTCAAAAAAATGTATTCCAGAAGTGAGTCTGTTTTTTTTTATTACGTGCGAGAAACTGCTCATATTAGAATCTTTGCGCACAGAAGAAAACTCACTACGAACTGTCACGTCTTCCCAATCACTGACCGGTGTCCAGGGCTGCACTCAATGCAACTGCACCACCAAGTGCACAACAATTCGCTGCAAATGTAGAAAACCAAACAGTTGTGTACATCCAAATGTCATATATGTTCATCTTGTAGTAACAAGGGATGATACGATATATACGATTTAAAATAATTACTGTCATAAACTTATTCAACTGATTTCATGAGTTGGTATAATTAATAATTAATATGTGATTATGTTTATACAAACACCCGTAATTTGCTAATGACCTTTTTTTCTTTCCACTTCGGCCGATCGCAACGTGCCATTTCACAAACTGGCTGGACAAATCTAGAAATCAACAAAAGATTGGACATTAGCCGGTCAATTTACGGCGATATTGGCCTTGGCCCGATTTGGCCGCCACTTCCCATTTTGGCCGATTTCGGCTTCTTGCCGTAACGTATACACTAGCAACTGTCAGGGCCGTGCGGCGGCAGCAACTACACGAGTCATTCACTTGGGGCGCTTTCCTGATTACCCCCAACCTAATGGGGCAGTTTGGAAATGCTAGATACAAGAAAATAGTTCAAGTTTTCTAAGGGTAGACATCAATATCAAAATATTTGTTTTGGAGTGGATACACAATAGTCTATGAATCTGAACATTTGGAGCAAGTCAGCCCAAATAAGTATATTATAGCTAATATAAATATTACTACTGAATGAACGATAACAGTAGTAAGGAAGTACTTGGTATAATACACCTAATATTGTTACTAGGGCTACGGAAATTAGCGATTAATTTCTCGATTAATCGTTACAAATTTTTAACGATTACATTTTTTAACGATTAATCGACCTACCACTTATAAATGTACTGGAAGTCAAAAAGTAAAAATTTCGGCGGATAAATATAAACTAATTTCCGCACGATTACACGAACATTTTGGTTTTAAACTAATGAATGACGTGAATGTTCTAAATCTTGATAAAGGTTATTGTGTCCAATGAGAGAAATCGTTTGCCTACCATGCAATGTTCCCTCTACTAAGTCTAAGCTTCGTTGGTCCATTTTCTGTGCAATATTTTACAAGATTTGCTGCGCGGTGATTCTAAACTCCTGCGTGGCGTCGGTCAAATATCAGGGCATCTACCATGGTTCTAACATTCCCCTTACATGTCACCTGAAAACCAAACATCCACTGCAGTATCAGAAACTTCAGCTGAGACAATCTAAAGCTATGTGAACGATTGTTCAGCTCGGTTGGTTATATTGTTAATTAGACCCGCTCATCACTTATGTCATCACAAATAATGTCAACACACTTGTCTTTTTGCGTAGTTGCACATGGTTAAAAGATGAGATATAAAGGAGACATTTCAGTGTTAATTAGATTTTAAAAAAAGAACGTTTAATAAGTATTACTTATGACGTCATAATTTTAATTTTTGGCTAATTATTCGTTAACAGCCCTAATTATTACACATATAGTATGGTATTAAAGGTTGCAGTGTTAATGAGGCATAGGTATACATTATTATTACCTAATGGAGGGTTACAGAGGTAATGAAGTATTTGGTATACACCTGTATTATTACCTAATGATGGATATTAAGGGCAAGAGTGGTAAGGAAGTGGTCAGTAGCCTTGTTTCAGTTCAAGGCGGCGGTCATTATTTCACCTATCACATCAAGTGAACAAAGAACATGAGTCAACTTACAGAACACTAAAACTGTAGGCTTCTAGGAGATTTACTTTATAGAAACTTCTACTAGTCGACACAAGTAAATACCCGTCTTTGGCTTCATTTTAATTGGACATCGTTTGGAATATTAACTCAGCCTTCTGAATAATTTTATTTGAATGTCTATTTTATTTAATAATTAAACAGTATATTATATGGGAAGCTTCATATTTTTTATTGCAGAATGCTTAAATATTCAGTAACCTTCAATTACTTGGATTCATATATTTGCCGCGTTGTTCATCACTAATATTATTAGGTAGTCAAAGTTAAAAGAGACCTACGTATTAGTGAATATAGGTCATTCAAAGTTAATGGAGGCCTACGTATTAGTAGATATAGGTCATTCAAAGTTAATAGAGACCTACGTATTAGTAGATATAGGTCATTCAAAGTTAATAGAGGCCTACGTATTAGTGGATATAGGTCATTCAAAGTTAATAGAGGCCTACGTATTAGTGGATATAGGTCATTCAAAGTTAATAGAGGCCTACGTATTAGTGGATATATGTCATTCAAAGTAAATAGAGGCCTACGTATTAGTGGATATAGGTCATTCAAAGTTAATAGAGGCCTACGTATTAGTGGATATAGGTCATTCAAAGTTAATAGAGGCCTACGTATTAGTGGATATAGGTCATTCAAAGTTAATAGAGACCTACCTATTAGTGAATATAGGTCATTCAAAGTTAATAGAGGCCTGCGTATTAGTGGATATAGGTCATTCAAAGTTAATAGAGGCCTACCTATTAGTGAATATAGGTCATTCAAAGTTAATAGAGACCTACCTATTAGTGAATATAGGTCATTCAAAGTTAATAGAGACCTACCTATTAGTGAATATAGGTCATTCAAAGTTAATAGAGACCTACCTATTAGTGAATATAGGTCATTCAAAGTTAATAGAGGCCTACGTATTAGTGGATATAGGTCATTCAAAGTTAATAGAGGCCTACGTATTAGTGGATATAGGTCATTCAAAGTTAATAGAGGCCTACGTATTAGTGGATATAGGTCATTCAAAGTTAATAGAGACCTACCTATTAGTGAATATAGGTCATTCAAAGTTAATAGAGGCCTACGTATTAGTGGATAAAGGTCATTCAAAGTTAATAGAGGCCTACGTATTAGTGGATATAAGTCATTCAAAGTTAATAGAGACCTACCTATTAGTGAATATAGGTCATTCAAAGTTAATAGAGACCTACCTATTAGTGAATATAGGTCATTCAAAGTTAATAGAGACCTACCTATTAGTGAAGATAGGTCATTCAAAGTTAATAGAGACCTACCTATTAGTGAATATAGGTCATTCAAAGTTAATAGAGACCTACCTATTAGTGAATATAGGTCATTCAAAGTTAATAGAGACCTACCTATTAGTGAATATAGGTCATTCAAAGTTAATAGAGACCTACCTATTAGTGAATATAGGTCATTCAAAGTTAATAGAGACCTGCGTATTAGTGGATATAGGTCATTCAAAAATAATAGAGGCCTACGTATTAGTGAATATAGGTCATTCAAAGTTAATAGAGACCTGCGTATTAGTAGATATAGGTCATTCAAAGTTAATAGAGACCTACCTATTAGTGGATATAGGTCATTCAAAGTTAATAGAGACCTGCGTATTAGTGGATATAGGTCATTCAAAGTTAATAGAGACCTGCGTATTAGTGGATATAGGTCATTCAAAAATAATAGAGGCCTACGTATTAGTGGATATAGGTCATTCAAAGTAAATGGAGGCCTAAGTATTAGTAGATATAGGTCATTCAAAGTAAATGGAGGCCTAAGTATTAGTGGATATAAGTCACTCATAGTTAATTTCTCTCGACGCTTACGTTTTTTAAATGTTATTTAAAGAGCAAAAAATTGAGCACCCTAAGTTAAATTTCGATGGTCCCACTAATCTTTCAGATTTCATCCCAATTCATTAACTTCCTACCCCCCCCCCTTTTCCCCTCACATATCTGCAGTTTTTTGCAAGCCAAACACGAGTTCTGTTATTCCAAGAAATCGTTGCCATCGGACCCCGGGCCGTGTAAGCTGCTGGTGCGAATTCAGCCACATGCTAGAGCTCGCAGGAGATAAAACGCCGGGCCTCAAACGAGCAGAGCAAAGCCCCCGGCCCGACGTTTTTATGCCGCGGCAATGATATAACGCATCCGGGGCGGTCCCCTGGTCTACCGTCTGCTCGCGGCGGGGTGGGGGAGGGGACCCAAGGAAAACACAATTTTTCATTAATTCCATCAACAAGGCTCATAAATCCCCGGCCAGGCTTGTTTTTAAGTTCTCCCAGGGTTCCCCGTCGTATTATGTCTCCTTCCGGTGTCAAGTAAAAGGAGAAGATAAACAGGGGGGGGGGAGCGGCAGGGGAGAGGAAACGTGCAGGAATAAATTTTGAAAATTTAAAAAAGAAAAATCTAAAGGAAAGGAAAATATTTGTAAATTTTATTACGGATGAAATAAAAGTGCAGCTGGGAATCTTGGTTGTTGTTGTTTTTCATTTGCCCACTCGTGAAGAAAAGTTGGTTGCAGAAGCTCGAGGACAAAAAGAAAAAAACTAAAACAAAAGAAAACTATCTGGATTTTTGTAAGGAAGCACTATTTCAAGACTGGTAGGTAGCCCAGGTATATAACAGAACTGCAAGCGTGCCCAGGAGATTCTAGATTTAATCCGATGTCTTTGTTGATTTGAGATAAGCAGCCACCTTGTTAACGGAAGGGGAGAGTCTCGTGTGACGCTGATTTGACGCCACGAGATTTCCCTCCCCTCGTCTCTCTTTTTCGCCCTCGTCTTACGACCGCGTGGTGCTGATAAACGAGATTACGTTACCATTACCATACACCATTTTATGGTGACACCAGCGGTACCAGATTTCAGTGCTGTTAGGGTAGGATTGGGGATGTGTCGGGGTAGAGAGGGGGCGGGTAACTATCTTAATGGACGACCCTCATATTGGCGAGTGATTTTAACGATCTCAATGACATAAATGAACACAGCAGCTACTTAAATAAATGAACACAGTAGCCATTTACATAAATGGCACAGTAGTCAATTAGGTAATATAGCCAAGTAGCATTATGGAGAGGAACACGAAAGACAATTAAAATCGAATACATAAATATATTTTTTCGAGAAATACACAAACAGCCGAATATAGTTATAGAAGCGAACCCAGTAGCCATTTACGGAAACGAAACCAGCAGTTATAGCAATTTATAGAAACAAAGCCAGTAGCCCTTTATAGAAACAAAGCCAGTAGCAATTTTTATTATCGTAACCAGTAGCAATTTTTATAAGCGTAACCAATAGCCATAATAATAATAATAACCCCCTTTCCAGTCCATGACGGACTATGGGGCAAGTGAAGTAGCGTTCACAAGTTTTATTTAGCCACCACTAACGAGCAAGGGATTGTGTGGCCAGCACCCATGACCCTCTTCTACCTCGGTTCGGCAGTCCAGAGCGCTACCGCTTGTCCACCGCGGCCCACTACCCAATAGCCAGATTCAGAAACAAAACCATGAGGAGTTATTGTTGTTTTATATGAGTAATACAAGCACGTGAAAGTAATACAAGCACGTGAAAGTAATACAACCACGCGAAAGTAATGCAAGCACGTGAAAGTAATACAACCACGCGAAAGTAATGCAAGCACGTGAAAGTAATACAACCACGCGAAAGTAATGCAAGCACGTGAAAGTAATACAACCACGCGAAAGTAATGCAAGCACGTGAAAGTAATACAACCAAGCGAAAGTAATACAAGCACGTGAAAGTAATACAACCACGCGAAAGTAATGCAAGAACGTGAAAGTAATACAACCACTCGAAAGTAATGCAAGCACGTGAAATTAATACAACCACGCGAAAGTAATGCAAGCACGTGAAAGTAATACAACCACGCCAAAGTAATGCAATCACGTGAAAGTAATACAACCACGCGAAAGTAATACAAGCACGTGAACGTAATACAACCATGCGAAAGTAATGCAAGCACGTGAAAGTAATACAACCACGCAAAAGTAATGCAGTCACGTGAAAGTAATACAACCACGGGAAAGTAATGCAAGCACGTGAAAGTAATACAACCCCGCGAAAGTAATGCAACCACGTGAAAGTAATACAACCATGCGAAAGTAATACAAGCACGTGAAAGTAATACAACCATGCGAAAGTAATACAAGCACGTGAAAGTAATACAACCACGTGCAAAGTAATGCAAGCACGTGAAAGTAATACAACCACGTGAAAGTAATACAAGCACGTGAAAGTAATACAACCACGCGAAAGTAATACAAGCACGTAAAAGTAATACAACCACGTGAAAGTAATGCAAGCACGTGAAAGTAATACAACCACGTGAAAGTAATGCAAGCACGTGAAAGTAATTCAACCACGTGAAAGTAATACAAGCACGTGAAAGTAATACAAGCACGTGAAAGTAATACAACCACGCGAAAGTAATACAACCACGTGAAAGTAATGCAAGCACGTGAAAGTAATACAACCACGTGAAAGTAATGCAAGCACGTGAAAGTAATACAGCCACGCAAAAGTAATGCAACCACGTGAAAGTAATACAACCACGCGAAAGTAATGCAAGCACGTGAAAGTAATACAACCACGCGAAAGTAATGCAACCACGTGAAAGTAATACAACCACGCGAAAGTAATACAAGCACGTGAAAGTAATACAACTACGCGAAAGTAATACAAGCACGTGAAAGTAATACAACCACGTGCAAAGTAATGCAAGCACGTGAAAGTAATACAACCACGTGAAAGTAATACAAGCACGTGAAAGTAATACAACCACGCGAAAGTAATACAAGCACGTGAAAGTAATACAACCACGTGAAAGTAATACAACCACGCGAAAGTAAAACAACCACGTGAAAGTAATGCAAGCACGTGAAAGTAATGCAAGCACGTGAAAGACTACAGAGGTTTGGTAGACAAGAATGAGCTCAGAACAAAGTGATGGTAATGAGGGGAGTGTCTTTCAATGACTGAGTCCTCTTGACACTTTGGTAAACAAATGGAATTAATAAAACAAACAAAAAAGATTGAATATGAATCAATTTTATTTTTTGTAAGCTCTGGTTATTATTGTGAGATAATAAATCGTACGTATATACCCCAGAAAAAAAAGTAAGCGATAAATAACCAAAGGGGCTGAACTCTTGTCAACTTTGTTAGAGAATGTTTAATGTTAGTTTACGGCCCCTGTTCAAAGTGGGAGCGTAATGTGTCCGTGAGAAATGTGATAATGAGACGAAAAGTGGGAGGGGAGGGCTGGTAAATTTTAGATTTATATCTAAAACGTCATCAATCAGAGATGCCCGTAAACAGGAATCGTAGTGTGCGTATGCTATATTGTAGGCATTAGAGTATAGTGTTTCTGTGAGCATTAGAATATGATGTCTTTGTGGGCATTAGACTATGATGTCTTAGTGGGCATTAGACTATAATGTTTCACTGGGCATTAGACTATGATGTCTTTGTGGGCATTAGACTATGATGTCTTAGTGGGCATTAGACTATAATGTTTCACTGGGCATTAGACTATGATGTTTCACTGGGCATTAGACTATGATGTCTTTGTGGGCATTAGACTATGATGTCTTAGTGGGCATTAGACTATAATGTTTCACTGGACATTAGACTATAATGTTTCACTGGACATTAGACTATGATGTCTTTGTGGGCATTAGACTATGATGTCTTTGTGGGCATTAGACTATGATGTCTTAGTGGGCATTAGACTATAATGTTTCACTGGACATTAGACTATGATGTCTTAGTGGGCATTAGACTATAATGTTTCACTGGACATAAGACTATGATGTCTTAGTGGGCATTAGACTATAATGTTTCACTGGACATTAGACTATGATGTCTTTGTGGGCATTAGACTATAATGTTTCACTGGACATTAGACTATGATGTCTTAGTGGGCATTAGATTATGATGTCTTAGTGGCCATTAGACTATGATGTCTTAGTGGGCATTAGACTATAATGTTTCACTGGACATTAGACTATGATGTCTTAGTGGGCATTAGACTATGATGTCTTAGTGGACATTAGACTATGATGTCTTAGTTGGCATTAGACTATAATGTTTCACTGGACATTAGACTATGATGTCTTAGTGGGCATTAGACTATAATGTTTCACTGGACATTAGACTATGATGTCTTAGTGGGCATTAGACTATGATGTCTTAGTGGGCATTAGACTATGATGTCTTTGTGGGCATTAGACTGTGATGTCTTAGTGGGCATTAGACTATGATGTCTTAGTGGGCATTAGACTATGATGTCTTTGTGGACATTAGACTATGATGTCTTAGTGGGCATTAGACTATGATGTCTTAGTGGGCATTAGACTATAATGTTTCACTGGACATTAGACTATGATGTCTTTGTGGACATTAGACTATAATGTTTCACTGGACATTAGACTATGATGTCTTAGTGGACATTAGACTATGATGTCTTTGTGGGCATTAGACTATGATGTCTTAGTGGGCATTAGACTATAATGTTTCCTTGGACATTAGACTATGATGTTTCACTGGGCATTAGACTATGATGTCTTTGTGGGCATTAGACTATGATGTCTTAGTGGGCATTAGACTATAATGTTTCACTGGACATTAGACTATGATGTTTCACTGGGCATTAGACTATGATGTCTTTGTGGGCATTAGACTATGATGTTTCACTGGACATTAGACTATAATGTTTCACTGGACATTAGACTATGATGTTTCCCTGGACATTAGACTATGATGTTTTACTGGGCATTAGACTATGATGTTTCACTGGGCATTAGATTATGATATTTCACTGGACATTAGACTATGATGTTTCACTAAGCATTAGATTATGATTTTTCACTGAACCTTAGACTATGATGTTTCACTGGACATTAGACTGTGATGTTTCACTGGACATTAGACTATGATGTTTCACTGGACATTAGATTATGCAAAGCCATATTGTGCTAGCCACACAATCCCCTGCTCGTTAGTGGTGGCTCAATAAAATTTGTGAATGCTACTTCACTTGCCCCATTTGCCGTCATGGTCTGAAAAGGGGATTATTATTATGATTATTGTTATTATTACTGGGCATCAATGTTCCCTTTAAGCTGCACGGCTGCGCGGCGCAGACATTTTACGGACACCGCGTAGCAGTTTAGCAGTATTGCTCAGCAATTTTTGTAAAATATTAAACTTAAAATAGGTGATGTGCAAATTTGCACACTAGTTTTTATACCTTGCACACGGACCAACGAACCTCAGAGGGAACATTGCTGGGCATTAGACTATGATGTTTCACTGGGCATTAGATTATGGTGTTTCATTGGGCATTAGACTATGACATTTCAGTGGTCATAAGACTATGATATATTAATGGACATTAAATTATGATGTAACTTATGTAATTTTCCCTCCCTCAATTTTCCTGACCTTGTACAAACATTGTTAACCCATGTGACAGATGGCTTTAAACCTAAACGCCACAATGCTAATAATAATATTTGCCCATGAAAACAGCACAATTGTTCTAATTAATCTACTTCTAATACACTCGTGTGTCTATAATATTAGATGATGTCATTATCAGTTGAAAGATACTGAGATCAAAATTCAGATAATAAGGAAAATGAAATTCGAAATAAAAAGCATCAGAACCAGAAGATAGTTGATGACGTAATTGACCGGTAATTGATAATGAAATGTTTTCGCATGCTAACTCACAACTTACAAAATACACAACTTACAACATACACAACTTTCAACATACACAACTTTCAACATACACAACTTTCAACATACACAACTTTCAACATACACTACTTACAACATAGACAACTTACAACATACACAATTTACAACAGACACAACTTACAACATACACAACTTTCAACATACACAACTTACAACATACACAACTTACAAAATACACAACTTACAACATACACTACTTACAACATACACAACTTACAACATACACAACTTTCAACATACACAACTTTCAACATACACAACTTTCAACATACACTACTTACAACATAGACAACTTACAACATACACAACTTACAACATACACAACTTACAACATACACAACTTACAACATACACAACTTTCAACATACACAACTTTCAACATACACAACTTTCAACATACACAACTTTCAACATACACAACTTTCAACATACACAACTTACAAAATACACAACTAATTACATACACAACTTACAACATACACAACTTACAACATACACAACTTACAACATACACAACTTACAACATACACAACTTACAACATACACAACTTACAACATACACCACTTACAACATACACAACTTACAACATACACAACTTACAACATACACAACTTACAACATACACAACTTACAACATACACAACTAATTACATACACAACTTACAACATACACAACTTACAACATACACAACTTACAACATACACAACTTACAACATACACTACATACAACATACACAACTTACAACATACACAACTAATTACATACACAACTTACAACATACACAACTTACAACATACACAAATTACAACATACACAACTTACAACATACACAACAAACAACATATACAACTTACAACATACACAACTTACAACATAGACAACTTACAACATACACAACTTACAATATACACAACTTACAACATACACAACTTACAACATACACAACTTACAACATACACAACTTACAACATACACAACTTACAACATACACAACTTACAACATACACTACTTACAAAATACACAACATACAACATACACAACTTACAACATACACAACTTACAACATACACATCTACAACATAAACTACTTACAACATACACAACTTACAACATACACAACTTACAACATACACAACTAATTACATACACAACTTACAACATACACAACTTACAAAATACACAACTTACAACATACACTACTTACAACATACACAACTTACAACATACACAACTTACAACATACACAACTTACAACATACACAACTTACAACATACACAACTTACAACATTCACAACTTACAACATACACAACTTACAACATACACAACTTACAACATACACAACTTACAACATACACAACTTACAACATACACAACTTACAACATACACAACTTACAACATACACAACTTACAACATACACAACTTACAACATACACACTTACAACATACAAGACTTACAACATACAAAACTTACAACATACACAACTAACAACATACACAACTTACAACATACACAACTTACAACATACACAACTTACAACATACACAACTTACAACATACACAACTTACAACATACACAACTTACAACATACACAACTTACAACATACACAACTTACAACATACACAACTAATAACATACACAACTTACAACATACACAACTTACAACATGCACAGCTTACAACATACACAACTTACAACATACACAACTTACAACATACACAACTTACAACATACACAACTTACAACATACACAACTAATTACATACACAACTTACAACATACACAACTTACAACATACACAACTTACAAAATACACAACTTACAACATACACAACTTACAACATACACAACTTACAACATACACAACTTACAACATACACAACTAATTACATACACAACTTACAACATACACAACTTACAACATACACAACATACAACATACACAACTTACAACATACACAACTAATACATACACAACTTACAACATACACAACTTACAACATACACAACTTACAACATACACAACTTACAACATACACAACTTACAACATACACAACATACAACTATACAACTTACAACATACACAACTTACAACATACACAACTTACAACATACACAACTTACAACATACACAACTTACAACATACACAACTTACAACATACACAACTTACAACATACACAACTTACAACATACACAACTTACAACATACACAACTTACAACATACACAACTTACAACATACACAACTTACAACATACACAACTTACAACATACACTACTTACAACATACACACTTACAACATACACAACTTACAACATACACAACTTACAACATACACAACTTACAACATACACATCTTACAACATACACAACATACAACATACACAACTTACAAAATACACAACTTACAACATACACAACTTACAACATACACAACTTACAACATACACAACTAACTACATACACAACTTACAACATACACAACTTACAACATACACAACTTACAAAATACACAACTTACAAACATACACAACTTACAACATACACAACTTACAACATACACAACTTACAACATACACAACTTACAACATACACAACTTACAACATACACAACTTACAACATACACAACTTACAACATACACAACTTACAACATACACAACTTACAACATACACAACTTACAAAATACACAACTTACAACATACACAACTAATACATACACAACTTACAACATACACAACTTACAACATACACAACTTACAACATACACAACTACAACATACACAACTTACAACATACACAACTTACAACATACACAACTTACAACATACACAACTTACAACATACACAACTTAAAACATACACAACTTACAACATACAAAACTTACAACATACACAACTAACAACATACACAACTTACAACATACACAACTTACAACATACACAACTTACAACATACACAACTTACAACATAGACAACTTACAACATACACAACTTACAACATACACAACTTACAACATACACAACTTACAACATACACAACTTACAACATACACAACTTACAACATACACAACTTACAACATACACAACTTACAACATACACAACTTACAACATAGACAACTTACAACATACACAACTTACAACATACACAACTTACAACATACACAACTTACAACATACACAACTTACAACATACACAACTTACAACATACACAACTTACAACATACACAACTTACAACATACAGAACTTACAACATACACAACTTACAACATACACAACTTACAACATACACTACTTACAACATACACTACTTACAACATACACAACTTACAACATACACAACTTACAACATACACAACTTACAACATACACAACTTACAACATACACAACTTACAACATACACAACTTACAACATACACTACTTACAACATACACAACTTTCAACATACACAACTTACAACATACACAACTTACAACATACACTACTTACAACATACACAACTTACAACATACACAATTAATTACATACACAACTTACAACATACACTACTTACAACATAGACAGCTTTTTGTTGTTTAAACAATATTTTGTAATTTTATTACTTATAAATGATACTAATGAGTTTTTTTTATTAAGTACCATATTTCTATTTATAAATTTTTTTAATGTGATTGATTTTCCAATGCTGAAGAAAAATATTGTCTCTATACTCTATATTAGTCTATATGATAGTTAAATAGATAAATAAAACTCAGAAACTACATGTTTTCTAATTAAAATATCATACATTACTATTTAAATATTGCAACCGAATAAATAAAATACAAACATTATATTCCCACAAAAAATAATTAATTCTGTTACTGACAATTAAACATATACATGTATAACATTTCATTTTTGGTAGGAAAATTAGCACAAATATGAAAAAAAAACGTTTTTAAATTTATAATAATGTATATACCTCTTAATATTCTTATGTCTTTATAAATTTACATATTTAATTATTAATATTTAATTTTAATTGTAAATTAAATGTAACGCAAATATTTCTTCAAAATACGTTTTGTTTTTTGTGTTAACACTATAGAAACTAAAACCTTTAATTTAAACTCGGATAAAAAAAATATTTAAAAAAAAATATATTCTATATGTCACAAAATGGGAATTTTTTATTGCGAGTGGGACATGACACATAGTCTAATTGGTAATTCATATAGAATCGAATAGGACTGCGATAACAATTAATTTGTTTGTGTAGTCTATATAATTATAATCATAAGTCAATTTAAGTCATAAGTCATAAGTTCTAAGGCAAGGGCCAAGGGAGTGCTTCAACGCGGCTCTCAAACTTTTTAAATTATTTTTTAATGGCTATCAGTGTATCAGTTACTACCAGTGTACAGACTAAAGGTCTGAGCACCAATGGTCTTTATTTATATTACTAATTAGTAATTAAATTACTATCATTATCAATATAAATATAAAAATTAAATATTAAACAGTGTCACTAAAGACTAAAGTTTACTTTAAAGACTAAAGAACGGCTCATTCGCCGAGTCTCAAATCTTCAAAAGTTTCAAAGCAAGCATTTGAAAATTAAAGCACTATTTTCTTTTTAATTTTAAAGTTTTAAATTGAATTGAATTTGTTTGAATTCATTTTGTCAAGGAATCCATAGCAGAGTAAAAAAAATATCCAAATTACGATGCTGCTAGTGACTGACTGAATGACAATAGTTATACTGGGTATATGTTACTTGAATCCAGCGAAGCATTTGCCAGGGGCTGTAGCTCAAATGGTAGAGCGCTCGCTTAGCATGTGAGAGGTACAGGGATCGATACCCTGCTGCTCCATATTTTTAATAGTATAAATGTATACGGTTTTTGTACTCCTTTTTTATTCTTTCCTTTTCTCCCTTACACTCCTTACGAATCACGTAATGAAATAGTTGATATATTGCTATTAACAGTATTATATAATTGATTTTAGCACAGATTAAAATACTGTGTATATGCAATTACAACATTAAATAATGTGGCCGTCCATAAATGACGATTTATACCCCCCCCCTCTTTTTTCCCCCTACTTCACACTTCGTCACAAAAACGTAGACCCCCCCCCCTCCAATATGACGTAACAAAGCTGTGACCCCCGTCCCCCTAAAAGCGGTATTTTCTATTTGAAAATGAGCATGTTTCAAATCACATTATTGTCCTTTAAGTATGTATTTTGTGCAAGGTTGCACTCTTATATCGTAACACGCGTGAATCCATGTAAAACGTCATAAAATAAATAGTAAGAAAGTGAACAATTAAGTAACATGTTTTGACGTGACGTCACAATTCTTAAACTCCCCCCTCCCCCTCGTGACACATCGTCACGTGCGTGACGTCATTTATGGACGGCCCCAATGCTAATGAAAACAAGAGATTGAATTTATTTTTCCAGCGACATGGCAAATTCAGACATTGCTACACACATTTCATTGGCGTATACTTACAGGGAAATAGAGCGTCCCGGGCGGCTCTTGCGTTATTCACACAAAATATAAAACAGAACACTTAGTCCGAACATTTTTGGCCCATTTCTTTTAAATGAAAAATTGTATCAGTTAGATGTATCATTTTTTTAACCGAACTTTTTCTCTTTATATTCTCTTATAGTTTAAAAGTAGGCGCTCCAAGCGAATTTGTTTGTTTGTTTTTTCTGTCTTTCTTATTATTAAAAAAATTATTTTTAAAATTATCAATTATTATTATTATTATTAATATTACTTTTAGTATACATTACATTATATTCATCCACACTGGCCTTATAGACGGATTCCTGGGAGGACGAGAACAAAATAACATAAATAAAGTAGTGAAGAGAATCTCAATGCTACCAACTGGAAGCATCTAAAATAAAGTTTAAATTAAAGGTGAGTTTATAAATGGTAAGTTTAAAGTAGGGCTGTTAACGATTAATTTAAATTTAATCGTTAACTTTTGAAAAATCACAATCGTTAATTTCGATTAAAGCCAAAAATTGAAATTTATGGTGTCATAAGTAACATTTATTAAAATATACTTGTCGAAAATCGAAATAGCACTGTAATGTCTTCTTTATATGACATATTTTAAACAACAACGCAAACAGACAAGGGGCCGTCCATAAATGACGTCACGCGATTTTTGCCGATTTTTTACCCCCTCCCCCCTCGTCACGCGACGTCACAAAAACTTAGACCCCCCTCTAAAAATACGTCACAAATCTTTGACCAAAAAAAAACAAAAAAAAACGTTATTTTCTATTTGAAAATAAGTATGTTTCAAATCACTTTTATTGTCATTTAAGTATTTATTATTTATTTAGTGAAGATCTACATTGTAATATCGTAACCCGTGTGAAGCATTTAAAAAAAAACGTTTAACCAGCCTCCAGAAAACGAACTGTGTTAACATCCTTAGCTTATATTTTATTTTAATGAATACAAATTAAACATTGACTATTGATCATCACGGTTAACATCTTTGTTTAGAAAAAAGAATTATTTAAAAATAACATTTTAAAAATGTATTTTTTTAAAATCCCTCAATTGACTGACGTAAGAAAGAGGTCGGCGAACAGAGGTAAATAACCTGAATTGGGGTCAAAAGGGGAATTCTTGGGGGTAATGCAGACTTATTTGGGACATATAACATCCACTACAATCCGCTAGATATATTAAAATACGTCATGTGTACGTGTACGCTTGGGAACATCTAATTCTATGGCATCCGTCCATCCTCATGGGATGATGGCGTTTCCTCCTGCTCCTCTACCCCCCTTCCCCTTTCTCCTGGCCCTTTTCTCCTCGCTCTTGACTGTAAGGGAAGCTTCCGCGACTTGGATGCCCTCGCGTACTTTAGCCCGCCAGGAGGTGCGTTCCTCAGCAATGGTTTCCCACGTTTTATGGTCTATCTGCGCCAGACTCATGTCTTTCTTGCAGACATCCTTGAAGCGCAAGCAGGGGCGTCCTCTCTTCCGCATACCAGTTGCCAGCTCACCGTAAAGCAGGGCTCTTGGAATGCGCTCCGAGTTCATCCTGCGGACATGTCCCAGCCACCGCAGGCGCCTCTCACTCAGGATTGAGTGCATGCTCAGCATATGACTCCTTCTGAGTACCTCGACATTCGTTATCTTGTCCTGCCACTTGATGTGCAGAATCCTGCGCAAGCATCGTAAGTGGAAGCTGTTGAGTTGCTTTGTTTGTTTGGCATAGGTCGTCCAGCACTCGCTGCCATAGAGGAGTGTGCTGAGCACGCAGGCCTGGTACACAGTGATTTTTGTCCTAGCAGTGAGCTGTGCATTGTTCCACACTCTTTTATTCAGCCTAGCCATTAATGATGAAGCCTTGCCGATTCTGGTTTCAATTTCCTTTTCCAGGGAGAGTGTGCTTGTGATGTTACTGCCAAGGTAGGTAAAATCATCGACGACATCCAAGGTGTTTCCCTCAATGGAGATTGCTGGGAAGCAGTCAGTTCCTTGTCTCATAATGTTGGTCATTTTTAGGCTTATCGTTAGACCAAAATCTTTGCATGCCTCTGAGAACTTGTCGACCAAAAGTTGGAGACCTATCTCTGAATGTGAGGTAAGGGCTGCGTCATCCGCGAAGAGCAACTCTCTAATTAAAACATTTTCCACTTTTCTCTTTGCACGGAGACGGCTGATGTTGTACAGATTTCCATCCGCCCTGGTATGGATGTTTACACCCTCGAAACAGTCCTCGAATGCATGACGCAGTAGCATCGAGAAAAAGATACCGAAGAGTGTTGGAGCCAGTACACAGCCCTGTTTGACTCCGCTACAAACTGGGAAGGGTTCTGAGGTGGCACCATCGAAGAGCACTGTGCTGTGCATATTGGTGTGGAAGGACTCGATGGTGGAGAGAAGCCGCGGCGGGCATCCTATTTTTTCCAATATACGTAGCAGACCCTCGCGGCTGACCAGGTCAAATGCCTTTGTTAGATCTATGAAGGCAACAAAGAGGGCTTTCTGTTGCTCCCGACATTTCTCTTGTAGCTGACGAAGTGAGAAGAGCATGTCCATTGTTGACCGGCCAGCCCGAAAACCGCATTGTGATTCTGGGTAGACATTTTGCGCCATAGAATTTGCAGGCGTGCAAGGATCACTCTGGCAAAAGCCTTTCCCACAATACTCAGTAAGGAGATACCACGATAGTTATTGCAATCGCTGCGATCTCCTTTGTTCTTATAAAGCGTAACTATTTTGGCGTCACGCATGTCCTGTGGGATGTGACCGCGTTCCCAGCAATCGCATATGAGTTCGTGCAGAGGCTTCAGTAGTGCTGGCTGGCCGAGCTTAAGGACTTCTGCAGGAATGCCATTGTTGCCTGGGGCCTTCCCATTTCTCAGATGATCAATAGCCATACCAAGCTCCTCTATTGACGGTGGAGCATCAAGCTGATCTAGAACTGGTAGATCTGGTATTCTTTCTATGGCAGAGTCAGATACTACATTCTGTGTCGCATAGAGTTCTAGATAGTGCTCAGTCCAGCGCCGCATCTGCTTGTCTCGTTCTGTGATCATCTCACCTGATTTTGTCTTGATTGGAGCTGACTTAGAAGTTGTGGGCCCAGTGGCCTTTTTTATGCCTTCGTACATTTGTTTTATATCTCCCTGATCAGCAGCAGATTGAATGCTTTTGCATAATTCCACCCAATAAGTGTTAGCGCAAAAACGTGCAGTCTTCCGGGCTGTGTTTATGGCATTTCTGAGACATTTCAGGGTGTCAGGTCCTTGGGAAGCTTTGTAGGCCAGTAGAGCTTTTCTTTTTGTCTCCGTAACCCAGTGGGCCTCAAACCAATCTGCATTTTTTCTTTCCTTCCTCCCGAGGACGGCAAGAGAGGTGTTGTAAATAGTGTCTCGAATATGGAGCCAATTCGCATCGATTTGTTCTGTCCCTATAGCATTATGCGGATTGGGGCTTTCTTTCTGCGAGGTGTTGGCTTTAAGAGCTTGCTCAAGCTTGGTGTTAAGTTGATCACTTATCTCAGGGCAGTTGATATTCTTGGGAACATATTCCCATTATTAAACTGGTTCCTTCCAGAAAATGCATTTTTAAAAAAAATTTGACAACTATGTAGATTTCTTACCTACGCACTATATGAAGACACCTAAATCTACCCTACTTTCATTTATATTGACACGAGTGACAATAATCTTAATCCACGTGAACTGTCTTTATCACGTCTCATTTCTGTGATATTTAAAATTATTGCCTTAAAAACTGAGCTAAGAAGAAAAGTTGCTTTGTGCTCCTCTCGAATTGCGATGTCAAGAATTTGATGCATTCAATAAAGTTAATGAATACTTGGCTAATTTTAGATGGGCTCATTTACCATTATATCTAGAACAGTGCTTCTCAAACTTTTTAGTTTGCGGACCAGCAGGAATTTTTCCATTGCACCAGGGACCGGTGCATTATTTTCCCTGCACTGACAATTTTTTCTGTCCTTTTTTTAGAACATCCGCGGACCGGCAGCGGATGGCCCACGGACCGGCCCCGGTCCGCGGACCACCACTTTGAGAAGCACTGATCTAGAAGACTAGAATGGCCAGGGGCGTTTGACAAAAAACCAATCGAACAATTATATCAAACTTAAAACGTTTTTAATTCTATCAAATAGATTCCCCCCCCCCTCCCCTTTTTAAGAAAAAAGATATTTCGTGTCGTTTTGACTTAAAATATCTACACATAATCCTATTCAAATCATTTTTAGACACTTGTCATGCTTGTAAAACTCACCAGTAGCATTTTCGGGGGGGGGGCTAAAGACGCTCCCCAAATCCCCGAGTCATGTAAGCAGGACCTAGAGTCGTAACGCATACATAAACTTGTATATTTGGGGGTAACGGGCAAAAAGGTTTTACGACTCCTTCCATGAGAGAACCAAACGGAGCTGCGGTTACATCACAAATGCTTTGATGTCAACATCAAACGACGCAGTGTAACAATTTCATATGTTATCTTGTAGATTCTCAAACTTAAGGATTATAATTAGATTTAATTTTCGTGTATTGATAGCATACGCCAACCAGCGTCTGATGTCCTACCGACCGGCACATTGAGAAGCACTGATTTTTATTTTTAAAAAATTAAAAAATCATTAAATAAATTGTAAGCGACCAAATATTTCAGTGGATGT
Source organism: Ampullaceana balthica (assembly GCA_944989445.1). Classification (NCBI taxonomy): domain Eukaryota; kingdom Metazoa; phylum Mollusca; class Gastropoda; family Lymnaeidae; genus Ampullaceana; species Ampullaceana balthica. Next base: position 103,027 of record CALYLW010000001.1, on the reverse strand, counting down.
TTTATTTAAAGTTCCCTTTTGATTTGACGTCACATTTCTTCAACCCCCCTCCCTCCCCCTCGTCACGCATCGTCACAAAAGTGTGCCGTTTTAGGTGCGTGACGTCATTTATGGACGGCCCCTTAGTCAGCTGAATTCTGTTGTTTAATGCTTTGGGGGCCGTCCGTGAATGACGTCAAGCACTTAGTGTGGTCCCCACATTTGTGACGATGCGTGACGAGGGGGAGGGGGAGTTTAAGAATTGTGCCGTCACGTCAAAACACAAAAAATTCAAAGTTCCACTTAAATATTCGATTTCATAATATTTATTTTATAACGTTTTAGATGGATTCACGCGTGTTACGATATTAAAGTTAGAGTGCAGCCTTAGACAAAATACATACTTAAATGACAAAAAAGAGACTTGAAACATGCTGGTTTCCAAATAGAAATTCCCGCTTTTAGGAGGGGGGGAGAGGAGTCACAGCTTTGTGACGTCATATTGGAGGTGGGGGTCTATTTTTTTGACGAAGTGTGAATGGGGGTTGGGTAAACTACGGCGAAAAGCGATTGACGTCATTTATGGACGACCCCTTTATTGGATATGTTTTTGATGCTAATTTTGTCTTACTGCTAGCTAGAGTTTAATTATCACGCGAAGATTTTCATTTCATAACGCAGACAGTGATCGTAAATTATACTGTACACTTGGTCAGGAATTCAAATGTTCGGTATTTAGTGAGAGCTGCTACTCAAATTAATTCACCTAAAAATGTATTTCCCCAAATTGCATTACTTAATTTAGTTTAACTCCTGATAAACATCTGACACTTGATACCTTTATTTGTTTTTAAAAAATCTACAATAATCATAGTAGGTACGAGAGTCGGTGTATGAAGCAGATGCGTTTCTAGGATTGGTGACCCCAGTGTGGCAGTTCATGATATTACCCCCCCCCTCACGACTTTCCGCATAGATTTGCTCCAAGTCTGCCAGTGCCAAATAACAGGAACCTAGAACAATTTTACATTTTGGTGTCACTCCGTGTCATGGTGCGTTCCGCACCACCGGCACCCCCTCCCCCTAGTGACGCCTCTGGTAGGAAGGCCACCATTTCAATAACTTGTTTTTTCAGTCACATGCTGGACAGTAAAAAACCCTTTGTTAACACTCGGCTCTTTGTCGAAACGTTGGCTGTTTTGTTACGCCCTGTTTACATGTTGTCTATTCACTAACACTTGTCACACTTCGATGGGCATGGACTGGACTTTCGTGCTGACCTGCTTAACTAAAACTATTTCCATGAAACTGGAGCAAACCAGTTGTGTTTTGTATGTAAACATGATGGAAAATTTGGATTGCTGAGCTTTTACACTCTGTCATTTCATTGGTCGCTGTAAAATAAGCGGGTTAACTCGAAACGGATATACGGCCAGACAGCATCGTCGTCCACCCTGAGAAGCGGTTGTTGGGAGTTGTTTGAGTCCGTGTACACAGCTGATCGGATTCCGTCATCCTCATTTTGCTAAATAGAAAGTTCTAAGGTAAACTAATGTTATGTATTTATGTTACTATATTTTTTAAAACTCTTGATTGATGATCCAGAGGAATAGTTCGGATTTTTTTGAACTCCTGGTTAATGTAACAAATTGCCACCGCCATATTGAATTAATATCCGTGTTCACTGATAATATTGTTGTGATATACCCGTTGTTCTGCGACGTCTTGTCAGGCACAGGGCTATTCATACCCTGTTTAAATAACACATATATTTGTTTATCTAAAATCTGATTGCAGTCTCACCCACATTTTGTCTGTTTCATTCCCTTATTATATTGGTATGTTGTAAGCCTAACTTGGGCATCCGTCGACGATGATGAATGATTTCTGCACCTCTTTCTCCCAGTTATTTGTTGTGTTTCTAACAACGAGATTGTTGTCACACATCATCGCATATGAAACCGAGGTCAAACGGCTTCTTTAAAAAAAAATTGGCATCCACTTTTTCCTTGTAGCTCTGAACGTTTTTTTAATACAAAGGTGTTGGAGGGTGTGTCACCCGATTTATTCCCCCTGCGAATAAACTTGGTTACTTTTGAGTTAATAGCATTTTTTTAAAAAGTTTTACTTGAACGTTCCTTGTGTTTAGTCAAAGTTAGACAGGATGATGTGTCTAGGATTTAAGCATGAAATTTTTTATCGGCAGGTGTCTGTTATGTATTTGTTTCCAATTTATTTCTTTAAAAAAACAACTAAGAATAGTTGTATGACTTATTTTTAGCATCATAAGCCCACTCTCTAACCTTATGCTAAAAATAGCTTGCTTTTTTCTCCTTATTAAGTACCTAGTACAAGTTCGGTAATGGTTTATATTCTAAGCTCTCATGTCTTTTTTTTCATACACTCTCCGAAATGTATGTTCCCTAAAACCTTTTTTTTCTTTTGCAGAGAAACAAGACTAAAGCCTTCATCCTATCCACAAGTCATCAGCCATGGTTCAATGGTTCAATACACAAGTTTAGGGTTTGGCATAGGTTTAGTTTTCAACACAAACTGCAGAAACAACAAAAGCAATGGTAATTGAATTACACCTTTAATGGATATAACATCATCTATGTCACTATACTATTGCATACAACTTAATAGAGCAAGCAATCAGGACTCCAGTTTGAATGGCTTATAAAGCCAAAACTGACGATGTTGTGAACAGTTTGCTCTGATGGATCACCGCACTCACTGGCTTCTTCTAGAACATCAAGAGAAGCCCAACTTGTCTTACTGCCACGGGTGTAGCTGTAGATGTCAATATTGTCAGACGAACACTTGAACAGCTGTAGATGTCAATATTGTCAGACGAACACTTGAACAGCTGTAGATGTTTATGATGTGTGGCTGTCCCTTTTGTAGCTGTTGTTGTCCAAGCTGCGTTGGCATTAATTCAGGTAAGATTCACTTTTTTATTTACTTTCCCGGTAATCATTTTATTTTTATAACATAATACGTTCTGCAACACCTTATACCTTAAGTCAGGAGTGGGCAAACTTTTTCTACGGAGGGCCGCATTGAAAACTTTATTGTTATAGGCGGGCCGCATGTAATTCAATTACAATTGACAACGTCTAAATTTAAATTAATGATAATTACTATTTACTTGTCATTTTATTTCACTTTCACACTCTATTACATATGTACATGACATTGTAACATACAAACTTAAACAGTTTCTAATTTGATAATAAGAGCTTATTATTCTTTATCATTTCAACAAAAGTTTGTTACCTGTCATAACTATGGAGAAGTAGGAACATAATTGACATTTAAGCTGACCATAGATTACAATTATAATGAATGAGAAGTATGTAACTGTTTACAATTTCGGATGATGTTTTTGAACCGTGGAACAAGTTTACTTGTTGTGAATCCCATGACGGCATTCAAATTGCGACCTACGTTTTTTTCCAGTCAAAGCACGTGCTCCATCTATTGTTACACTTTCTATCTTGTTCCATACCAAACCATTTCTTTCAATACATTCCTAAACAGCATTGAATAAATCCTGGCCTTTAGTTGTGTCTTTGGGTGGCTCAACACTAAATAATTCTTCTGTTAGCTCAAGTCGAGTGTTTATTTCCGGTATAAATATCAACAATTGAGCTGTGTCCTGTACATCGGTACTTTCGTCCAACGCTAGAGAGTACCACAAAAAGTATTTGCTTGCATCTCGAACTCGAAGTTGGTCCATCAAATTGACGCTAATTTTGTCAACACGCCTGACTACAGTTCTCCTTGATATAGAAGTGCTATCAAGTTTTGTATCGGTTCCAGACACATAATGCTTGCTGCTTTCTTTTGCGAATTTTTAGATGCTAAATAACAACGAGTAGTATGCCGCCCCTAACAAAATGCCAGCCGTAACATAAGCTTTTGATTTGCTCATGTTTAAAATTGATAGGTTTCAGTAATTGTTCCTTTTACAACAGGGGCAGGTGTCACATTTGAAGAATCAAATTAAATTACCTGCACACAAGTGTTACGTTCTCATAATACTTGGTGTTTATTGTATTTTGACAAAAGAGCTCCATTTTCTTTTTTTTTCCTTTCTTTCAAGCTAATTAAGGACTATGAATTTGCCGCCCCAACCGGGGCATTCGCCCCCCCCCTACCAACCTCTTGCTATGCCACTGTACCTGGGTTACCCTTTCGAAATGCCTCAAAATCTTCCCCGTCATGCCCTCTAATAGCCTTATACTTCTTTGTTTATTATGTTGATGCCAATTAATATGTAATGAATCAGCGATGTAAAAGTGATGACATTGAAATACTACTATAATTCAGTAGTGTAAAAACAATGAGCAAATGGGTGCCAAAGTGCTTTTTTGCGATGGGGGATTGCGCTCAACAAAGCATTATAAAGATAAAGAAAAGAATGTCTGGAAAATCATTGTTAGCCATCGGCAAGCGAATGAGGCCAACTTTCGTTCCTACTATTGCTGGAGGACAATTTGTTGTAACAGAAATAAGCTCCCTCATTTCAATGTTCTTCTTTAATAGAAACTCCTTCAGTGCCTTATAAACATCCTCACCGCGGGTTGTATTTTTCAAATGAATTAGTGTTAATAATTCTTCTTTAAATGTCTGCCCCTTGTCAAACCTAACCCAAACAATGAGTTGGGCCGTGTCAGTGATATGACATGATTCGTCCAATGCCAGACTGAAACCAGAAGCAGTTTTAAATCCGTAAGCAACTGCTCCAATATATTACCGGACATACTTTCAACACGCTTGGCAACAGTCTAGTGGGAAAACTGAAGATAAGATATTTGTTTCTTTATTTCTCCTTTTTTAAACTCAGAAAATAATGAATCAGCATATTCTTTAAAAAAAATTTTTTAACCGTCTCACTGTCTAGATACGATTTATTTTTCTCTGCTAATAACCAGCAAATATTAAAAGACGCTTCAGTAGCACAATAACTTGAACTCAAAATCTGACGGATAAAATTTCACTGGCCATTTAAATTCTTCTTTAAAAAACTAACTTTTTCTTCTATTAGCTTCGTTCATTTCGGATAATCGTTATAAAAATTGGCATGCACTTACTTGTGGTGTCTCTGCAGATTTTCCCTTTTTGAAAACAGAAATAGTAGCCTGACAAATCAAACACGCTGGCTTTTCTTTAAGCAAAGAAAACAAAATTCGAATTCCCACAAAGAGTTAAAAGAACGATTCTCTTCTGTAACTTTTCGTTTCCTACTCGTCATATTGGCTTTCTCTTTTTAGAAACAAATGTCCTTTGAAAAATCATAGTACCTGTTGTCTCTCAGATTTTCTTTTTGAGTGAATTGCACTACCACAAACACAGCTTTTATTCTGCTTTCTACTCTCAGAATGGATCATATTCTTGAACTAAAAACCAACTACTGGTCTTTTTAAATCCCTTATATTAACTTCACCGGCGTCTCTGTCTTGGGCGGGCGGTAAAACAAAAGTCGAAAATAACACACTTTCCGTGATCCGATCGAGGTGAAATTTTTTTTCCCACATGAGAGTTTGAGTTGACGCTTTGAAGTAGACCCATCGAAGTACCGGCGTGCTTTTGTTTACATTTTACGTGTCATGCTGAACTCGCCCCCCCCCCAGGGTTATGAAGCAAAGTTGATTTAAGACATATTCAGTCTGTAAATGTTTGTCGCGTTTGAAGATAATCAATACTGTTAGTTATGTCTCATATATAAGGGATTTATAGTCAAAAACTTTGTTTTTACGGGTTAGTTTTATTACAACGTTTTTAAATCCCTTATATTAACTTCACCGCCGTCTCTCTCTGTCGTCATCTCTGTCTTGGGCGGGCGAAAAACAAAAGTCAAAAATTGACCCACTTCCCGTGATACCATCGTGCTGAAATTTGGCACACGAACCCGTGTCACCTAACAATGCATCGTATCAAAATGTCAGATCGATCAAACGTACCGTAATTAAATTAATGCATTTTTGGTGTATCTCTATACGAGGTATGTAATTCAATTTCACTGTTTTGTTATTGTTTTTTTTTCACGTGATTAAGTTCAGTCACGCGTTGACGCGAACCATCGAAGTACCGGCGTGCTTTTGTTTATATTTTACGTGTCACGGTGAGCTATAAGGTTCGGTTATACAGCAGTTAAGGCAGATACAGTCTGTAAATTATGTTTGTCGCGTTTGAAGATGATCAATACTTTTAATTATGACTCATATATAAGGGATTTATAGTCAAAAACTTTGTTTTTACGGGTTGGTTTTATTATTAACTCGCTTTCGTTTATGTGGCATTGTTTGTTGGTGGTTTGTTGGTTTGTCTGTCCACAATTTTTCAAATCTGCCAACGTAAAATTAAACAACTTCTGATGGTCCTTGAGAGCTCAAAGTTTTACCACAGATAGATCTTGGATGACAATGCATTGTATCAAAATTTCAGATCGATCGAATGTACCGTTATTACATTATTGAACTTTTTAGTTTATCTATAGTCTATATATAAGCATCTGTACCGTCTGCTTTTATTGACATCCATGAGTTCACCCCGTGACCACATCAGCGTGTTTTTAAAACGTTGGGTGGGCGCTTGTGAGGTGTTTGGTAAAATAAATAGAGGTAAAAAAGATTTTAAAAAACAGGTTGTTATAAGTGGACTAAAAACAATAAAATAAATAGAAGTAAAAAAAAGATTTTTAAAAACCACATGTTTTTATAAGCGGACTAAAAAGAGAAAACAATTTAAAACGTATAAGTTCAAGTACTTCGATTTAATATGACTAAAAACGTGGGGTGGGTGTTTGGTATAAAAATTAAAGATTTCTAATTTAGAAGGCAAAAGAGAGATCTATAAGTGAGAGAATGAGTGAACCGCATATGTTAAACCTCATAAGCGCCCGCCCCACGTTTTAGTCATATTAAATAAAAGTACTTAAACTTATAAGTTTTAAATTATTTTCTTCTTTTTAGTTCGCTTATAAAGAAAGTGGTTTTTAAAAATCTTTTTTTAACTTCTATTTATTATGTTTAAAAATACAGGATGGACACTGGACACCCCCTCGGCGAACCCTGGCAGGTTTAATTTCAACTAGTTAACATCCCTCATCAGTTATCTACGAATATTATAGTACTCTTAAGTAAGGGCCATTTTGATTACCCTCTTTCTATTATTAACATTCCTTCCAGAACGGACCTTAACTTGCCGTGGTTGTCTATCTTTATAATCAAAACAAATCTTTGGAGACACAGGCATTTTTAAATCCCTTATATTAACTTCACCGGCGTCTCTCTCTCTCTCTCTCTCTCTCTCTCTCTCTCTCTCTCTCTCTCTCTCTCTCTCTCTCTCTCTCTCTGTCTCTCTCTCTCTCTCTCTCTCTCTCTCTCTCTCTCTCTCTCTCTGTCTGTCTTGGGCTCGGCGGGCGGAAAAACAGAAGTCAAAAATGACCCATTTCCCATGATCCGATCAAACTGAAATTTGGCACACGGACCCGTCGAACCTAACAATGCATCGTATCAAAATTTCAGATCGATCGAACGTACCATAATTAAATTAATGCATTTTTAGTTTATCCTTATATGAGGTATGTAATTCAAAATTCACTGTTTGTTGTTGTTTTTTTAATTCCAGTTCCACGTGAGTTTGAGTTGACGCCGACCGTCGTGTTGACGACGACCGTCGTGCCGACACCCCCTCACATCCCACCCCCATTTATTAAAGACAAGGGACATCACTCAGTGTCAGTCTGTAAATGTTTAAAAATAATCACTACTGTTAGTTATGTCTCATATATAAGGGATTTATAGTCAAAAACTTTGTTTTTACGGGTTTGTTTTTTAGATGACCAGGTAGCTTCAAACCCTTTGACCATCAGCCATGCATCATTCCATACACGGTTGCTAATTATAGGCTTTGGTTACAGCGGGACCCCGCCCCCCCCCCGGGTTCCCGGGCACCCGTTGACAGGCCTACTAGTGAGACTCTTCCATGTCCACATTGCTTCTCACGAGCACTTTAAACAATTTTTTTTTGTAGTTTGAAATATTTATTATAAAAATTAAATGAAAGTATTTTTGTTTTTTATAAATTTGAATGAAACTATTAGTTTCTGATTGGTTTGTGATGTGAACTACTATTTTTCTTGTTATAGTTCCGGTAAAAATACACAGTTCATGGTATTGGCTATCATCGGTCTGTTAGTCCTACTAAATTTAGTAACGTATTTTTACTAGCATACACCCGTCAAAAATGACGGAAGTTTTCAGCTGAAATCTTTTTATTTTATTAAAAATGCACTTTTTTTAGGGCGCCTACGGCGCCGACCTTTTTCAAAAGCCCAACTAACTTGTCCTTGTTTGATAAATACGAAATATTAAATTTTCTGAATGCACACAAAGTATTTTATAATAGGGGTTGCCTACGGCGCCCCGATTATTTTTTTATTTTATAATTAACCACCATCTAATTCTCTTTTTACAATGTTCCCTTTTCCAAAAATAAAATATGAGCGAAAACAATGACGTCATATAATATTTTTTACAGCGCATATTTGATTTGCACACCTTTTGATGCTTTGGTGCAGTAATTTGGTTTTCCCTGCTTTCTAAAATTAGTAGCTTCAGGACTGACTGACAGACACTACTAACTTGCGTGACAATTGCAAATTATATAGTTTACTAGCGTACACCCGTCAAAAATGACGGAAGTTTTCAGCTGAAATCTATTAATTTTATTAAAAAATGCACTTTTTTTAGGGCGCCTACGGCGCCGACCTTTTTCAAAAGCCCAACTAACTTGTCCTTGTTTGATAAATACGAAATATTAAACTTTCTGAAATGCACACAAAGTATCTTATAATAGGAGTTGCAGGGCGCCTACGGCACCCCCCCCCTCCTCATTTTTTTATTTTATAATTAACCACCATCTAATTCTCTTTTTACAATGTTCCCTTTTCCAAAATTAAAATTTGAGCGAAAACAATGACGTCATATTATATTTTTTACAGCGCATATTTAATTTGCACACCTTTTGATGCTTTGGTGCAGTAATTTGGTTTTCCCTGCTTTCTAAAATTAGTAGCGTCAGGACTGACTGACAGACACTACTTTTGTGACAATTGCAAATTATATTGTTTATAATGTTATATTCTATAAGTTTACATCAAATATTGCGAACAATTGCAGGAAATACAAATATTGAAAATGGAAGTTTTCTTTTAGAATTGGAAGAAGACTGCAAATAAATATAATGAGGGTAAGCGAATTTGTCTCATCTGCCAAAGTTGGCTAGCAAATTACAAAGCCAGCAATTTGAAGCGACACTATAAAAATTTCATGAAGAGTTTGCATCATGGTATATGCGGCAATCGGAATTAAGAAAAAGCAAACTTGCTGAGTTAAAGTCTAGAATGTGTCAGTAGCAGATACTACTTTCTGCTTTCGGCAATGAAGGCGTCACTACAAATGGGTCAGGTATACACAAGACAAATTGTACAGAAATTAAATACTCATAAACATACTCGTTAATAGTTTCCACAGGAAACAAACGTCACATATTTTAAACATGTAGCATTTGTTGGACTCAAGCTGCTAATATATTGTCAGTGTATACACATAATCATGCAGTATATAAATAAAGACCTTTGTTGGACTGAAGCTGCTAATATAGTCACTGTGTACACATAATCATGCAGTATATAAATAAAGACCTTTGTTGGACTGAAGCTGCTAATATAGTCACTGTGTACACATAATCATGCAGTATATAAATAAAGACCCTTTGTTGGACTGAAGCTGCTAATATAGTCACTGTGTACACATAATCATGCAGTATATAAATAAAGACCTTTGTTGGACTGAAGCTGCTAATATAGTCACTGTGTACACATAATCATGCAGTATATAAATAAAGACTTTGTTGGACTGAAGCTGCTAATAGTGTCAATGTGTACACATAATCATGCATTATATAAATAATACCCCATGTACACATAATCATGCAGTATATAAATCAGGCCATTATTTGGATTGAAGCTGCTGATATAGCGTAAATGTAAACACATAATCATGCAGGTTTTTTTTTAAAATTATCGAGAGTCGCATTGAGGCACTATGTGTCACGACCACGCTCGGGATGAACTATTCCTTTCAGGATTTTTTTTTAAATAAAAAATAATTTTATGTGAGTTAAATGATTTTAACTTTTCAATTGTTTTAACACTATATGAATTAAAACCGTGCTACGCATAGACTCATGATTTTGGTGAACATTAAGTGGTATGATTATGATTCTGCTGAGAAGCCTTGGTTTGACCTTGCACGTTTCTTTAAATCTGGTTGGTAGCTTGTAGTTGTGGTACGGAGAGGTTCTGTCAGATGCCGATTACTAGTTACTGCTCGATGCTTTGATATTATGAATTCCATCATGAAGTACAAATATTCCATGTAATTTGTGTATGGAGTTATTTGGAAGTGTTATTGAAATACTTCCTTGATTCTCCTTTTAATAAACTCCCCTTTAGAATAAGTTCGTTAAGCTCGAGCAATTCTTGCCTCAGTTGAAGTGACACCTTCCTTTCAGTAGTGTCTCCTGTTAACATATTCCGGACTTTAACTTATCATGCTTGCCTTTTGTTAATTCACATTGCATTTGGATACCGCGATGCAAACTTTTTTTAAACATGTTTTTTAATAGTGTCGGTTCAAATTGCTAACTTTGTAATTTGCAGGTATTTGGCAGGATAGACGAAATGGTTTTCCCTTTATCGATAAAAGCGCTAAGTCCTCTTTTCATTGTTATAGAAAACTTGTATTTTCTTCTTGGATATAAAATTTTAAATAATAAATTAATAACTTTGGGGCCGTCCATAAATGACGTCACGCTATTTTGGCCGATTTTTCACCCCTTCCCCCCCTCGTCACGCGTCATCACAAAAAAGTTAGACTTCCCCCCCCTCCAAAAATACGTCACAAATCTTTGACCAAATTTAAAAAAATCCACCTTAAATCCTATTTGAAAATAAGTATGTTTCAAATCACTTTTTTTGTCATTTAAGTATTTATTTAGTGTTGGTCTGCATTGTAATATCGTAACACGCGTTAAGTATATGCACGTCAAAGGCATTTGATCTAAAATTACCACATTGATATCAAATATCATGTTTTCTAAAAATTATTTGGTATGCGCTGGAAGAGGAATATGGCGAGTACTGTACGGTACGAACCCCACATTATTACAAGAAAGTAGGGTGTCATCTTGTGCGTCGCGCAAAATACAGTAATTCCTGTAAGTTAAAGACTGAAAAATACTATGACATTAATAAACTATCCAATATTGTCATAACTTTTTACTCCGAAGCTCACGAGTTTGTTTGTTGTTTTTTTTTCCCCAATTTTTTTTTACGATTTAAAGAGCGTCACACGAGAGTTGTAAATATAATGCCACCAATGGACGAGGCGTGTTTAAAATGTTTCATTCTCTTGTGGAGTTTATAAACTAATCAAAAAAAGATGGCTACCGCTATCGGGCTGTTTAACCCAGGGGTCGGTAAACAGCGGTATATTCTCTCATTTTGGATAAAAAGGGAACACTTGGGAGTAATGCTGAATCATTGTGGGCATATAAATTCACTAGAATCCGCTCTTTTCGGGTTAATAATAATATAAACAAACTTTTATTATTTTTATTTTTAGGTACCCGATTGAACCGGTCCGTTTTTTTAAAACGTTTAACCAGGCCTTCAAAAAAGAAACTGTGTTAACATCCTTAGATTTTATGGCACCTGTCCGTCTACGAAAGACGATAGATTTATCTTTATTATTTGCAGCTCTTGGTGTGGCTGATGAGACCAATCCTTGAGTGGCAGTCTCTTCTTCATGACACACACACACGAAAGCAGTGGGGCAGTGTTGCCTGGTCATTCTCCTCGCTCTTTTCCCGACTGCTTCTGCCCTAGTTTGCTCCTCTGCTCTTAGTGATCCTTCTTTCAGTATAGCCCGCCACATGGACCTATCCTCTGCCAGGTTTTCCCAGTTTTGTATATCAATGTTGGCTACTTTCATGTCTCTCTTGCATATGTCCACGTATCTGAGACATGGCCGACCAACCGACCTTTTCCCTGTTGCCAGCTCGCTGTAAAGCACATCCTTGGGTATGCGACCACTGTGCATCCTCTTGACGTGTCCAAGCCAGCGGAGGCGTCTTTGGCTTAATATTTGCTGCAATACTACTCATGCTTGCTTGAGCCAGGACCTCTGTGTTGGGGACTTTCTCTTGAGTGAGTTTGGCATTGGACCAGACTCTTTTGTACAGTCTAGCCATAACAGTTGCTGCCTTCCCTATCCTACTACTTATCTCATCTTCCAGTGAGAGGGTGCTCGAGATGTTTGATCCCAGATAACCAGATAAGTAAAACTGTCAACAGCATCCAGGTTGCAGTCATCAATGGTGATAGTCGGGAGAGAGGCAGCATCCTGTGCCATAATGTTGGTTTTCTTTATGCTTATGGTCAGGCCAAACTCTTTGCAGGCAGCGGAGGGATACACAAGGTTCTGCAGGCCGTCTGCTGTGTGGGATATTAAGGCGGCATCGTCTGCAAATAAGAGCTCGCGCAGCAAAATCTTCCTTATTAAATTCTTTATATTAACTCGTGGTGTCTGCGGCCGACCGACCGACCGACCTTGCTTGATTGCTTGCTTGTCGCCAAAACTTTTGATCGATTTTTAACCCTACTTGCTCGCAAGATAGCGAGCTGAAATTTTGCAGGCAGTTTCGTACCGATGATAAAAACAATGTATCAAAATTTCAGATCGATCGCATGTACCGTAATTAAATTATTGATTTTTTAGATTATTTTATTTATTCCTATGTATCATGCTATTTTTTGAGATAGAGCGTCGCGGTGCGTATTATATTGAACAACCTTTCTGTCGCGCAATAAGGTGCGTATTTTATTGACAGCTCTTTTTATAAACATATTCCTGATCGGTGCGCATTATATTAAACATGTTTTACGACACAACTGCAATTTTGTATTTCTGGATGGTCTGGCGCTGCGTATTATAATGAACATTCTTTTAATTACTTCTCGTACATAAAGGATTTATAGTCAAAAACATGGTTTTTTACGGGTTTTTCTTATTTTGGTCTTGGCTTTAAGTCGGGCAATATTGAATAATCTCCCGTCAGCTCTGGTGTGTATGTATCCCCTCGCTGTTGTTCTTGAAGGCATACTGGAGTACTGGCACTACTTACTGGGAAAGCCTCAGAGGTGGCACCGTTATAGCACACTGAGCCCTGCATGTTTTCGTGGAATTGCTTGATGATGTTAAGCAGATGTGTAGGGCAGCCTATTTTTACTAAGATCTGGAAAAGGCCGCTTCTGCTGACAAGATCAAAAGCTTTAGTTAGGTCGACGAACGCGATGTATAAGGCATATGTTGCTCCCTGCATTTCTCCTGCAGCTGGCGCAGAGAGAAGATCATGTCTATGGTTGATCTTCCGGCTCGAAAGCCGCACTGCGATTCTGGGAGTACACGCGATGCTAGGGTCTGCAGGCGTGTCAATGCAACTCGGGCGAAGGCCTTTCCAACTATACTGAGGAGGGTGATTCCACGATAGTTGTTGCAGTCACTTTTGTCTCCTTTATTTTTATACAGTGTAACGATGTTGGCATCTTTTAACTCCTGTGGTATCCCTGTTCCCAGCTCAGATTGAGGAGGTCATGCAAAGGCTGTAAAAGTATTTCTTTTCCACATTTGAGAACTTCTGGTGGAATTCCATCATTACCAGGGGCTTTCCCGCAGGCTAGGCAATCTATGGCTCTACTTAGCTCGACCATCCTTAGATTATACTTTATTTTAATGCATACAAATTAAACATTGACTTTTAATCATCACGATTAACTTCTTTGTTTTAAAAAAATATATAAAAATAGTATTTTTTTTAAAAACCCTCAATTGACTGTCGGGCATCCCGTAAGAAAGAGGTCGGCGAACAGGGGTAAATTACCCCCATCTGGGGTCAAAGGGAACAATTCTTGGGGGTGGTAATGCAGAGTCATTTGGGACATATAACATCCACTACAAATCCACTAGATACATTAAAATACGTCATGTGTACGTACCGTAATTTGTACGTGTACGCCTCAAACATACGCCCATTATTGAACCAGTTCCTTACAGAAAATGCATTTTTTAAATTTGACAACTTTGTAGATTCTTACCTACGTACTTATATATGAAGACACCTAAAATCCACCCTACTTTCATTTATACACGAGTGACAATAATCTTAATCCACATGACTTTAGTGTATCAAGTATCCTTTCTGTGATATTTAAAATTAATGCCTTCAAAACTGAGCTAAGAAGAAAAGTTGTTTTGTGCTCATCTCGAATTGCAATGTGAAGAATTTGATGCATTAAATAAAGTTAATGAATACTTGACAACTTTAAAATGGGCTCATTTATCATTATATCTAGACTGGCCAGGGATGTTTGACCAAAAACCAACCGAACAATTATATCAAACTTACAACGTTTATAAACGTTGTTTTTGTGCTAAGGGTTGCCAGGTGGCTGTCTCAAAAATACCAGACACTAGTGTCGAATTTTGTCGATGGCACAATATTTCAATGTAAAATGTCCGGTATTTCTTCCATTTTTCCACTGGACAAATAACGATAATACCGGACAGTCTGGTACAAACCCGGACATATCTTATACAGTGCTACTATCGAATTGCGATGTCAAGAATTGATGCATTCTTTAAAGTTAATGAATACTACTATTAAATTTAGAATGACCAGGGGCGTTAGACCAAAAATTAATCGAACAATTATATCAAACTTAAAACGTTTATAGTTGTATCAAATAGACCCCCCCCCCAAATAAATAAAAAATAAAAATAAAACAATACATGGATATTCCGCGTCGTTTTTGATTTAAAATAATCCTATTCATATCATTTTTAGACACTTATGCTTGTAAAAACTCACCAGTTGCATTTTAGGGGGGGGGCCTAACGACGCTCCCTCCCCCAAATCTGCCCGAGTCTTGGAGGGGGGGGGGTAACGCACACCTGAACTTGTATATTTTGTTGGGGTAAGGGGCAAAAAAGTTCGCCGATAACCAAACGGAGCTGCGGTTACATCACAAATGCTCTGATGACAACATCAAACGACAGAGGGTAACAATTTTTATATGTTCTCTTGTGGGTTCTCTCAAACTTAAGGGATTATAATTAGATTTAATTTTCATTTCTTCATAACTTACGCAAACCGGCGTCTGATGCCCTGATGGTTTTCAAAAAATATTTTTTAAAAAATATTTTTAAAATAAAAAAGTCATTAAATAAATTGTAAGCGATCAAATATTTCAGTGGACGTTTTATTTCAAGTTACCCTTTTGATGTGACGTCACATTTCTTCAACCCCCCTCCCTCCCCCTCGTCACGCATCGTCACAAAAGTGTGACGACCCCCCTCCCCCCCCCCAGGTGCGTGACGTCATTTATGGACGGCCCCCAAGTGTATTGACATTATTTGGTTGAAGTGATGAGCGGGTCTTATTGACAATATAACCAGCCGAGATGAACAATCGTTCAAATAGCTTTAGACCTTCTGAAGTTTTATTGATACTTATTGTGATCGATTGTGGGATTTAATGTGAGATATAAAATTTTATCAACTGACACAAAAGTTCTGAGTCCCGTTGTGTGACTACTTAGTTTGTGACTAAAAATTATTTTCTGCTTTTTCATGCGAGATTCTACATTCCTCACTGCAGCAGGGCCTCATCTTTTTTAAAAAAGTTTGTTTTTTTTTGTTCCTTTTATTTTCTACTTTTACGCGTTAACAAAAGATTTGTAAAATTTAATTTCATTCATCAAGTCCTGTTAAATGTCCAGTTAGCCAAATTCATCTAGAAACGAAATTTGTGAGCAAAATTTGAAATTTTCTATAAATATAAACGTACACATTCTTAACTCCTTTCCATATGTTCGCTGATCCACTTAGCAGGAAAAAAATTTTTATTTACACACTACACATGTCTTACACATAACACGACTATGCATCACGGGAAGTGTGTCATTTTTTACTTTTGTTTTTCCGCCCGACCGACCGCCTGCGAACCCAAGAGACGACGGTGAAGTTAATAATATAAGGGATTGAATTAAACAACCCCGTAAAAGAAAGTTTTTGACTATAAATCCCGTATATATGAGAGACATAACTAAGAAGTATTTATCATGCTTACACCCGACAAACATTTACAGACTGAGATACATATAGAGAGATAAACTAAAAATGCATTAATTTAATTACGGAACATTCGATCGATCTGAAAATTTAAAAGCCAAACCAACTGTCAAAATTTCAGCTCTCTAGCAAGTCAGAAAACGTGTTTACGAGCGTTTTGAAAAAGTTGACGACAGAACTGGATGCGTTGAATCCGGAATCCTTCACGAGTTAATAGGATAGGGGCCTCAAAAAAGTTGATGTTAAAGGTGAGGCTGCAGAAAGTAATTTGGAGACAGAAACAAATAAAAAATAACACTTTACAAATAATGATAGAATTTGTTTAAGAAAACTGAAGTTCAATGGTGTAGCCATGTAGCTAAAAGAGAAAAAGAAAGGAAGGGGGAGAGAGATAAAGAGAGAGAAGAATGATGTAGCAGCAAGAAGATAATAAATGTTGTAGACAATAGAGGTAGTTTACAGGATTGAATATATTTGGAAGCCATGACATATTCTGACATGACTGGAAACCCTAGCCACAAACATGACATATTCTGACATGACTGGAACCCTACCCACGGTCATGTCATAATACTGGCATGACTGGGCCCCCTACCAACAACTATGACATATTCTGACATGACTGGGCCCCCTATCCACAGTCATGTCATATACTGACATGATTGGGCCACCTTACCCACAACAACCATGTCATATATGGACATGACTGGGCTCCCTACCCACACAACTATGTCAGATATTGACACCCTCAGACGTCTCCCGCACAGACATGTCAGATACTGACACCCCCAGGTCCCCTCCAGTCTGATACTGACCAACTAGACGGCCATTTTGAACAGTCGCCTCACGTCTTGAGTTTCCTTGTAACCAGAAACCAAATCGACCAATCAGATGGTCAGGATTGATCACATGACAGGAAGTCACCAACCTGAGTCGCGTGGACCTGTCAATTAAAAACTATGAATCGCCTCTCCCTATGTCCCGGGCCTCTCTTGTCGCTTCGAGAGTTTAAAGATGGTGAAATTTTAATGAGATTTTCAATATCCATTTTTTTTCCATCTTTAAATTTGGAGTCACGTGCTCAAGTTACCGCCAATCAGACACGTGTTGTTACTTGAAGTGGTGTGCTGGGAAGTTGGTTCAAAGTGGGAAATGTACTTTTTATATGAGTGTGGTAAAGGGGTAGTAGGCTCAATACCTCTTGGTGTGGTGGAGGGGGAGGGGAGGTATTGGAGAAAAAAAGGGGGGGGATATCTCAACTGGAATCTTCTGTTGTGTGATGAAGGGTGGAGTGGGAGAGGTGTGGTGTTGCTGCTGTCTTGTTGGCTGGTGTGACGTAAGAGGTCAGGTGTGTTCCTTTTGTGCTGGCCTTTGTGCTTAGCACTTAGTGGACATTCACTTAGCACTTAGTGGACATTCACTTAGCATTTAGTGGACATTCACTTAGCACTTAGTGGACATTCACTTAGCACTTAATGGACATTCACTTTATGCGCCATCTATTTGACATTTATTATATGAACTTGGGATGTTTGTTATTCATAGAACATTTTATTCACAATTATAAGACATTTATTTGTACTTCAGTTGACAAGATATTTGAAGAACAACTGCTTGTCAAGAAAATAACACTTACACATGTCAGCTTTAGAATAATTAGGTATATTTGACTTTTAAAAATGCACATCACAAAAATAGCTTTTGAGACATGGGCGGTAACCATTCCCCCATCAGTCATCGCATGAATGCAGTTCTCTCCCTTTGACAGAGTATCCTTGTTCCCAAGAGGGGGATAATTCTCGTCTCTCGTGACGACGTCAGCAGCACCGCCCCATCGACCTGACCCTCCTCGGCACTAATCACAGCGTGTCTGCGAGACTGACCACGAGCTGACCACTGGTCGTTTTCCTTCCGTTGTCTGCTCGTAAACTTGCCACTGGTGTCACATGTCAGACGTGGCCAGCCGTAAATTCCAGAGACTGCTGCTCAAAGTTTCAATAATTCCAAGACAGATGAGAGTTTTTCAAATGTTCTTGACCAGTTTTAAGAGAGTTGAGTAATGTCCCTTAGTTCTCCCTTCCAACTTATAGCCCACACCACCCCCACACATTTTTAAAGCACGAAAAAAAAGTATTCACTATCAAAACTCCCTCCTCCACCCCAGTCCACCACCATACACCCATGGGACACGCGCAATGTACACTTTAAGCTGCGCGGCCGCGTAGATTTCTTATCGAGCTGCGCAGCAGCTTAGAATTACCGCGCAGCAAATTTTGAATAGGATACTATATAATATTTTGTTTGTGTGGTGTACATTTTTGAGGGGGGGGGTGGATGCAGTGCAACTTTACAAACGAGTTTAATATTTTGCACACGGACCAACGAACCTTATAGGGAACATTGGTCACACACACTCTTCATATCTTGACTCCCACACTCAAAATCTATCACTCTAACCACAGCACGTTCTTTTACTTTAATCCATTAATTTTCAATAATAAAAAGGATAATAATAATAATAATTCATAATAAAGATAACCATATTTAATAATTATGAGAACGTATATTGCGGTATGCCTGGTGCTGGGCTCACCGCGCTTCACGTAAAATAAAACAAACCCGTAAAAACAAAGTTTTTGACTATAAATCCCTTATATATGAGACATAACTAACAGTATTGATTATTTTCAAACATTTACAGACTGACATAGTTATAGTTCGAAAGATGTGTTTTAAGGATATTCGTTTCAAACTTTATAATTTTGTTTCGGAAACGTTAGGTTTTTAAATGTACATGTATTATTTATTTATTTATTTAATTATTGTTATTTCATTATTATTATTATAAGAAGCGAGTCTTTAAATTTTAATTTGAAAAATTAATTAATTAATTTTTAAAAACACGCAAAGCTAAATTTGCGCACTGGTCCCCGGTTTGGTACTTTAAATCTGCGCACAATTTGTTGCACCACCAAGAACTATAGAAGAAAAAAGGTGAAAAACTTCTCAAGCTTCGAATGTTTGGGAATGACATTATTTGAGATCATTTTCCAACTAGAGTTTTGCCACTCACGAAAGGTAAATTTGTCTAACTGTGAAAATACTCAATACAGATGAATGGGTTTGAAATATCTTGTTTAAGTAGAATATACATAAAAAATATTAATGTTTTCTAATTTTCCTTTATACTTAATGAACGTATAAAATTAGCTCAATTTAGTTATTAGTATTATTAGTATAAATTCATGTTACTTGTGTAATTGTTGTAAGTATAAAAATAAAATGCATGTCAAGTTTTAATCATTAAAGTTAAGTCATATCATTTTGATTATTATTGTTCCAAGTGTAATTATAAAAGGCACGTAACGTTTAAATTATTAATTTTTTTTCGAAAAGCAAAACAATTAGGATTAAATATAAAATGTGTTACTAGAAGTCAGTTCAAAAACTAGTCCCTTAGATGTACTTTAGTTGTAAATATATTTTTTCTTCAGACAACATCCCGCCTGGGCGCTGCCCCTCGTCTTCTCACCCACCCTCACCCCCAGGACGAGGGTGTCACCGTGGTGAAGGGCCGACTTTGAATCTGACCAGAGAATTGTAACTCCAGCAAATCACAATCTCAGTAGCCTCGTCCGAGTGACCTCCCCTTGCCTCCATCAGATATGTCTGTCCTCATAGATGTGCCGGTAGACATAGTCACGGGGCTCGTGTCTTTCACGGTCAGGATCCTCGGCATGGCTGTCTTGGCAACCAAAGAAATCGCCCTCTTTCAACTGAGCATTATGAAGACCCTTATCGACTTTTTCTCTGGGATATTCAGTTAAGGCTTGCCCGAGAAATTCAGCGTGGAACTGTGCTCCATATTTGTACAGAACTGTTCAAATTTGTGCTGAATTAAAATATGTTTAATGTTTCTATCAGGGATGATCAGCCAAGTTTGGTATAAATGTTCTAAGATAATTTAATTAAAATGTTTCAAGTAGATTTCATTCAAAGATTTCGCAGGCATATAATCATTTTAGTAGTTTCATGTAAATTCTTTTACTTATACATACAAAACTTATACAAAAAATAGTATGAAAATATATAGAAAGTATAGAAATATTTCACCATCTGTTTTATGACTTTTTAAAAAAGAAATCACCATTCCAGTAATCTCTATATTCAAATAACCTAACCTCACCCACCCCACCCCAGGCCCAAATTAATAATAATAATAATAACAGTATATAGATGGTGTAGTCTGTAACTGAAAAAAAAGACAAAAATAGAACAAAAAACTGTGTGGCATATCAATAGGTTTTTATACAGAGTTTTGAATGATTACTGATTACAATTATATATAATTCAAGCAACAAGAGAACATCATAATGTCATCAAGGTCCTATTCCTGTGTGTCTGTGGAATCATATTGCTAAATGGTACATTCTGTCCCTACCATCCTTCATATCGCTAAATGGGACAGTCTGTTCCTACCATCCTTCATATCGCTAAATGGTACATTCTATGTCTTATATCCTAAATGAAAGAGAATTGTTTTATTGTCACAACGTATGACGTCATTGTTTGAAATAACTTCAATAAATGCAGTGCAATGATCTTTGTTTCAGTTGTTTTATTTTTTAAATTGTTTTATTTATAAATATAGCCATTTTGAATTAATTTTTTTAAATGGCAGAGTTGTGTGTGACAAGGATATGTGCCAAAATAAAATAGAATAGCCCATATCAGTGAAAATGATTTAGAATAAATAATTGTGTGGATAATGTGCACTAATCCTTTTATTATTTTTTTTTAAGTTTTAAGTGGTCTTATCATTAACCATTATAAATCAAATATCGACATTTATTTTAAGAAGACTATAAAATACATTCATTTAGCTTTTCAAAATTGACTACAATTTACTACAATGCTGCCTAATATTAATTTGTGAGTTTGTTATGTTTTATGTTGTTGTTGGTTTCCTTCTTGTTTTTTTTTGGTTGCTTTTTAAAAAATAAATTTAACTCGTGTTACTCATATAAGTTACAAATATCACAAAGTTAATACAGTAATAATAATAATACGTGGAGGAACATTTTTTGCGTTTTCATTTTTGGCTGTGTGCAATATTTTTTTATCCATAAATATAATTAGTTAAACTCTTGAAATAAGGGGGAAAAAAATAATTTTAAAAAAATCAAAATCAATGTTTAATTAATTTATGATATTTAGTTCGTCTTTACGGTTTGTTTTGGCAAAAGGGAAAGATGTTTGAATATATGTTCTAAGGGGCTCAACTAAAATAAAACCAAAGTTTAAATGTTCTCCCTTT
This sequence comes from Ampullaceana balthica, assembly GCA_944989445.1. Classification (NCBI taxonomy): domain Eukaryota; kingdom Metazoa; phylum Mollusca; class Gastropoda; family Lymnaeidae; genus Ampullaceana; species Ampullaceana balthica. The sequence continues at coordinate 81,466 of CALYLW010000001.1, read as the reverse complement.
ATCCCGGAAATGGGTAAAGCGCATGTGTCCGTGTGTAACTAAGGAAACTGGCGAAGCTATCCAAGCTGGATCAGCCTCAGGTATCGCCAAAGGAAGCTCTCTGATAGGGGCTCTGACCAAAGTAAAGAGATTCGTACACACCAACAGTATTAAAGATGGCAATGCAGGTGGAGGGACCGTTCGACTATACAGCGACGGGGATTTTGGGTGACCAGAGAAATTCTATGCTTCAAAATGAACTTCATCTTCGGGTAGGAAATGAAAATGTGGCGGGATTGGCAAATTAGTCATTATCATTGTTAAGAAAATCATAAAATAAATTGATTAAATTAGCTGCAGCAGTCTAACTTTGAAACTAACTAAGCAAGTAAAACTTTTGGTATTTAATTTGTATGAAAGAAAAAAAATTTTCATTAAATAATAATTAAAGTAGTAATTATAAATATTACTAGTACTAGTTTAATGTTTTAATTAGTGGCCATAATAATGAGCCATGCCAATGAATGCCATGGCCACAGCCACAGGCCATAACTTATAACCCTAACCATAATTAAAATATTATCTAATTCAAATACAATACTTGCATTAGTTGGCATGTGCCTAATTTAATTACTTGTCTTTTCTTAACATTTAATTTATTTGGTATTAGTATTAGTATTGGCATTGTCTTACAGTTACAGTTACAGACTTAGTCACTGCTGTATTACGGGATGGATTACACTTTCTTCAATTTATGTATTTAACTCTAACTAATACTAATAAAAAACTAAAGAAAATTGAGCTATTACATTTTTTAATGATTATCATTGTAATCAAGTAGTATAAATGATAAATGCATTAATCTTTAAGGGGCCGTCCATAAATGACGTCACGCACCTAGAGGAGGGGAGGGGGGTCACACTTTTGTGACGATGTGTGACGAGGGGGAGGGAGGGGGGTTGAAGAAATGTGACGTCACATCAAAAGGGTAAATTAAAATAAAACCTCCACTGAAATATTTGGTCACTTACAATTTATTTAATGATTTTTTAATTTTTTTTTAATCAGTGCTTCTCAAAGTACCGGTCGGTAGGCAATCAGACGCCGGTCGGCGTAAGTTAACAAGAAATGAAAATTAAATCTAATTATAACTCATGAGGAGAACTCATGACAATGTATGAAATTGTTACCCTGCCTTGTTTGATGTTGACATCAAATCATTTGTGATGTCGACGACGCTCTGTTTGGTTCTCTCACGGCAGTAGTCACTAGTCACAAACTTTTTTGCCCGTTACCCCAAAATATACAAGTTTATGTTTGCGTTACCCCCCCCAGACTCGAGGTCCTGCTCACATGACTCGGGGATTTGGGGGAGCGCCGTTAGCACCCCCCCCCCACACGAAAATTAAACTGGTGAGTTTTACAAGCATGACAAGTGTCTATAAATGATCTGAATAGGATTCTGTAAACATATTTTCAGTCTAAACTACACGGAATATCAATTTTTAATTTTTTTCTAATTTTTTTTTGGGGGGGGGATCTATTTGATACAATTATAAATGTTTTAAGTTTGATATAATTGTCCGATTGGTTTTTGGTCAAACGTCAAGAGTTCCCTTTTTACCCCAAATGAGATAATTTACCGCTTTACACTGACTGACCCCTCGGTTAAACCGCCCGATAGCGGTATCCATGTATTTTTCATTAAAACTTGTCAGCTTCGGAGTAAAAAGTTATGATAATATTGGATATTTTATTAATGTCATAGTATTTTTCAGTCTTCAACTTGCAGGAATTACTGTACAGTAAAAGTCCGATAATCCGGCATCCAACAGTCCGGAATGCCCGATAGTCCGGCATCGCTCCGGAAAATTGTAAAAAATTAGTTTTCTACAAAAGTGTGTCTTTAAAGCAAATAAAAACGCTTGAGAGCTATTCGGAAGTTTTCAGGGTATTTCGGGGAAGCGCTCGGTATTGTTTGGAAACAATTAGCAGCCGGCTAGACTCAGCTGTCACAAGTCACAACAAATACAGGTGCAGTGCAGCACAGATAATCAATCACTAGCTATATTGCTTCAGAAATTATTGATCTCCATATCATTAGAAATAAATTTTATACTAAACGCCAAAAGTCAAGAAAACAAAAAGACATACGTGAATTTTTTTAATGTAAGTGAAATTTTTTTACAGTACGTGTACATACATTATATGAAATATAAAATAAACGTTGTATTTGCATACTGTATTTGTAGTTTAATTATAAACCTAATTGTTCTTATAATTACGATTTATGTATGTATGTAGTTTAAAAAACAAAGTACGTTTATTTTACGGCAAAGTCTACACTAAAAAGAAGGGGCACCGTCCGATAGACCGGAATTTTCGGTAGTCCGGCACAGAGCCGGTCCCGAACGTGCCGGATTATCGGCTTTTGCTGTATTTTGTGACGCACAAGGTGACACCCTACTTTCCTGCACAAATGTGGGGTTCGTACAGTACTACTAGCCATATTCCTCTTCCAATGCATACCAAATAATTTTTAGAAAACATGAGATTTGATATCAATGTGGTAATTTTAGATCAAATGCCTTTGATGTGCATTTGTATAGCAGGAAAACTGTCATTATAAGATCGAAATCAATTTGAGGAATCGTCTTGTATCTATATATTCTTGGTTTATCAACAATGAAATTATCCTTGTAATATCAATAGTCACATAGTCAGTTCCTTACTGGGATGCAGCGCTATATAAATTATCAATTTATCATTATTATTATTATTATTCGCGAGCTTAATCGTGAAGGTTAATCACATCAAATGGTTTTTGAAATTACCGCTGCATTGTTCGTTAGCTGTCTTGCTATGCCTTGGCAACAAGACAAATTAAAAAATATTTATATATATATATTATATAAAACAAGCCGAAATCATCCTTAATGTTATAGGGCTTTAAACCATGTAGGGCTCATTTTGCTATCACGTCAGTACAGGGAAAATCACGTCAAAACAGGAAAAAGAATGCACCGGTAAAAAAATACCTGCCAGCCGTCTTATACGAACAAGTTTGAGAAGCAATGGCTTATAATTTATTTAATGCCGTTTTACATAGCTTCACGCGTATTACGATATTACAATGTAGACATACACTAAATAAATAATTAAATGACAAAAAAAATGTTTTGAAACACTCATTTTACAATAGAAAATAAGGTGGGTTTTTGTTTATTAATTGTTTTTTTTTGTAATTGTTTTTTTTTGGGGGGGGGGTCAAAGCTTTGTGACGTATTTTTGGAGGGGGGGGTCTAATTTTTTTGTGACGAGGGGGGGGGGAAAATTGGTCAAAATTGCGTGACGTCATTTATGGACGGCCCCAAAGGCCAATTAAAGGGTAATATTAGTAATATACAATTGATGATGTTATATTTTCCTTAATACTAAAAACTTGATTCTCATCATAAATAATTAGTGGATTATTTAATGTTAATGATAATGAATAGTTCATAATAAAGCAAAGCTTATTACTAATGGAAAAAATAAGTAAGAAAACAAAAATGAGACACAATAAATTAAACACATCTAATTTCTACATTACTAATTACTATGTTGTTCAGAAAATGAAAATCAGATCAGAAAGCCTTCAAAATTTCAGGACTATGAATCTATGCCGAATTCTAAAAATATAATAATTTTGGGCAAAAACTGCTTCAATTGATTAAAATAAATCTTATTACTAATTAAAATTATATCACTCATATCCATTATGTGTTTTATTTAATTTGGGTTCGTGGCATAACCGCATAATAACTTTATGACCTGATTAGTTTTTAAAAAGAGTGTAAAAAAACTTAAATTAAAATCAATTCTTGAAACAAGAATTAATTTTTATATTGTAATATTGTTATAGAAATTTATTGTGGAACAATTTCAATATAAAAATTAACATTTTTTAAAAATATGATAATTACTTGAACCTGAGATTGAAAATTTCCCATAAATTCGATAGAAAGGCCTATTTTATGAATAATTCAAGAGTTAATAATAATATTACAGTCATCATCGCCCTTCGTTCCCATCTGGGGCACAGGCCATGAACAAAGGCTCTACAGGCATCCCGGTCCTGCACCAATCTCTCTATCTGCCCCCAGCTGTGCCCGCTCATTTTGGTGTCTGCCTCCAGTTCCCTTCTCCAGGTCATTTTGGGACGACCTCTTTTCCTCTTGCCTTGGGGGTTCCATGTGAGGGCTTGTCTCACAATGCTGGATGTAGGCTTTCTGAGAGTGTGGCCAATCCATCTCCATCTGCGCTGGCGTATTAGCTCTTCCACTGGCTCTTGTTGTGTGCGTTGGCAGAGGTCCTCGCTGGTGATGAAAGTTGGGCCAGCGGATTCGGAGAATTGTTCAGAGACATGTGTTTATAAAAGCTTGAAGCTTTTTTGAAATGGCTGCTGTTATTCGCCATGTTTCTGCTCCATACAGCAAGACAGGCTTTACTGTGGTGTTGAATATCCTGACCTTGGCTTCCTTTTTCTTGTATCCTGTGGCAATGTTTGTTTTTGTTTTTCCTTTCTCTTTATTTTACATAAATATTTTATAATATAATATGTTTTAAGAATTTAAATATTACTTATGTAAGTACGTATTTTATGTTATTGTACTGATGAAGGCATTAGCCGAAACCTCTACTGTCGCGTTAGTTTAAAAATAAAGCTCAAATTGATTGTTTTCATTGCGCAAGGGGATACGGTGGTCGAGTGGCAGCGCGCTCGACTGGCGTACCGATGGTCACGGGTTCGAATCCATGGGAAGCCATGGATTTGTTCCTGGGGCCTAGGGCGTCCCCGAGTCCACCCAGCTTCAAGTGGGTACCTAACGCATAGTTAGATAAAATAAAAGGCGGCTGGGTAATGCGTGGAACCCTTATAGCCGTGGCATGTGAACGCTGCATCACTTGCCAAAATCAACTGCTGCCTTGCAGATGGTCTTGGCTGACCAAAGGCTATGGAAGCACATCCAGAAAAACAGCAGGCTGAAGTCGGATACCACGGGCCAATTGGCGCAAAACTCGTCGGCACGCAATACTCAAATTGAGAATGAAGAAGAAGATTGCACAATTTGTTTGTGTATTTTGTATTTTAACCAACAACAACAATGGTTTGGGAGATTGAGAGTGGGGTTGGGTAAACTGTCTGTAGTCTGTTATATTATATATCCTAAAATCTGGGGAGCCTTGTTTACAGTAAGCACCCTATGATTTTGATATCGTCCCATCACTAACGTTAATAAATGAGAATGTACATGCACGTGTTTTTGGAGGTTTTTTTTACACAACAGCGTTGCCGTTATTTGTTTGATGAAGCTATCAGCATGCTTTAAAAATCTACATACATGTTTGCTAACAACAAATGGCATATGTGCACCAACTAACAGCAGAAATTTACCAATATAAAATAAAAATCACCGTCGTTTCTCAATACAAATCTTTATTTTCTTTTCAAAAGATATTCGTTTATCTTAAAAATTAAAATGATTAATGCATCAGGAAATAAATTAAGTTTACTAATAATATAACATGCACTGCGAAATAATGATGATTAAAGACCGATAATTCGATTTCCGAGCACCTCGGGTGAATACATACTTGATAGAGACGCGTCAAACTAATTCACACACGGATCAAAGTGAAACAAGATAAAAACATCAGGTAATTTTTATTGAAATCTCGTAGAATCACATAATAGCCGGAAGTCTCGCGGAAAGCAACTAAAAATCTAAAAATGCGAGAGTGCGACGCTAGGCGAAGAGACAGGGATCGAGATAACCAACATTAAGTTGCAAATTTGGCCCTCTTTTCTGCTCGAGATATTAGGGTTTGACGACTTAAAAGAATCGACATAACCGATGAGAAAATGCTAAGACAAAGAGAGCAGTTGGCGGTTCCAATAAAAAACATCGACTTAATAGGGTTGGCTAGTTAACCGTGGTTGAGTTAAGTCGGTTCTACTGTAATTATGTGAATGTTGATTAATATATTGATTTTGTAAAAATTTTACTTTAGAATAAGGTGGGACATATAAAATCCAGAGGATTTCATCTCCCAGAGAAAGGCTTCACATATGGCTTACCCAATGACCATAGACTCTTCACTGCAGCGGATGGTGAGTCTTCTGTTGTTAAGTTCTTCTTTTGCCTCTTCTTTTCCTTGTCAGCAACAAATACGGTTTATGGACACAATGTTAATTCCTTTATTCAACCATGTAAACTGGATGTAAATAGCTCTTCTAAGACTCAGTGAGATTGTGTGAATTAAATTTGTACAAGTGGACAAAAAAATTATATATTTTTAGCCAGAAGATAATACATATTGAAAAACATCTTTGAAGCATTTACATCTACCTTTCTTTCATTAAAATCTTGTTTGATAATAGAGACCTGGGCTAAAAAAATAAATTAGATAATAATTTGAATAGCAGCTAATTTCCCAACCAAATCAGGCACTGACTGTTGTGGCTTTTGACTGTCTTACTTGTGCACTGACACAGTTTATCCTTGTATCCATCTTGTGCTGTCCTAGCAGCCTGGAAACTCTCTCATAATAGTCTGAATTCTGATCCAGCTCTTCGTGGGTGGACTGGCACATACCTGCCCAAAGGGGGTGCAACCAAATCCAAATCAGCTTCTGAAAGAGACTTTTTGACCATGAACAAGATGGCTGTCTCGAATGGACTCGTCCGGACAGAAGAACAGGCAGACTATCGAGCTGTCCATGATATCTGCAGGCTGCCATTCAACAAAAAGGAAATGGCTGGAAGAATGAGGACAAGAAGACTACCACCAACAATGGTTTTTGGTATCCCTAGTAGGTCAGTAGTCATTACCTAGTAGGTCAGTAGTCATTACCAAGTAGGTCAGTAGTCATTACCAAGTAGGTCAGTAGTCATTACCAAGTAGGTCAGTAGTCATTACCAAGTAGGTCAATAGTCATTACCAAGTAGGTCAGTAGTCATTACCAAGTAGGTCAGTTTTATTACCAAATAGGACAGCATTTATTGTCAAGTAAATCAGAATTTATATCCAAGTAGGTCAGTATTTATTATAAAGCTGGTGATTTTTCATTTGATCATTGAGGCACACAAAAATGTTGATGACAACCCTACATCATTAATCCAAAACTATTAAGCATGTGTATTCAGTGTTTGAAGAATTTTTTAAATAAAACTAAAACCTAACTATGTTTCTTCATTTTATAATTAGATAAAAAATATACAGGTTCTACCCATGTTTGGATAACATAATATGAAACCTTGCATTTTATTTGTCTGTAATTGAATGGTAACAAATCATGTTCATATTGTCTGTACTTGAATGGTTACAAATCATCTTTATGTTGAATAGACCATCCACACCCATCTACGACGTCATGGAACACAAGTACCAGGACAAATGGCTGAAAGAGAGACAAAAGTCACTAAGTGCCAAAAGGCAGACAGAAACCAAGGTAGATAAATCTTGCTAAATTCAATATTTGTCCTCTTGCTGTGATTTTGTGAAATAATTTATCTGAATCATACATGCCAACCTGTACGGTTTACTTTTTGACAGATGTGCAACTGTATAAGATTATGTAAAAAAAAATTTCGCTATGAATAAACAAAAATATTTTTTTTGCCTGACAGTGACAAAAGTGTTCAAAATTTTATTTGATAGTGAAATAAATGGTTCAACAGGAAGGTATTATATGTACATTTTATAATTACGTGAATTTTAGGTTGTGTAAATTTAGAAATGAATTTTATAGAGACCAATCCTTTATTGTGGATCAACTAAAGTGTTGAAGTAACTACTTTGACTAGTCAACCATGATTACAAATCATTTCCTGTAATTCTTATTATAGCTGCAAATAAACACTGCTCATACGCAGGATGCCTAGTAATGGTAAACAAAAATTCAACTATTTACATGACCTTACACTTACCTTTATTAACGTGAAAAATACAGCTGTACAATTAATGTTGTCCCTCCATTCATTAATTTTAAAAAGGTAAATAAAGTAATTAAAATTGCATAATTAATTGATGTATATTTATGATTATATATTAAAATACGATCAAATTAATCTTTAAAAAAATTGCTACACTGTCAGTAAACAATGTCAAATATATTTACAGGCAGACTTTAAAAAAAAATTTACATTGAAAAATTACAATTTTTCATCTCTTAACATGCAAAAATGCATGATTACATTATTTTTGCTAATTTTGATTATAAATTATCAAAATATGTATCATTCAACTATAAAAAGTTATAAATTATACTTGTTTTTTATTTGACTTTTTCTCTATGTGGTTTTCATGTGATTGTAAAACATTAATTTGATTTTTTATTAATTTTTTCAGTTTTTTTTTAATTTAAAAGGTTGGCATGTATGTCTCAATACTGTTTTTATTAAGTGTGTGTGTTTTTCTGTTAAACTTAAAACCAGTATTTTCATGTGTTTAATGTTTTCCATTGATATGAAATAGTCTCTAATTATTTGAAATATTTCAACCTTCACTCTTTTCCAGACCTTACAGAACATTTATTACCAGGGACACAATCTCAGTGCACACTGTTTTCAGTTTAATTTACAAACCAGGGATTAATCTAAACTAAGAAACACAAACACATAAAGATTGTGATAACAAAACAAAACAAAAAGGCTAATAGAGAAAGTTCATGAAATTTTTTATTACATATTTTTTAAATTCTATAATTAGCTATTTTATAAATATTTCACAGATTTTGGAAAAAGTTAGCTATTAAAATGCTAGTGTTAAAAAGGGTTATAACACGAGTCTTCTTTTAATGATATTGATATGTTAATTTGCATTCAGTTTTAAAATAGGGTGTCACTCAGGATGCAACAATCTCCTTATGAACCAAGGATGGATTGAATCCAATATTTTTTCAAACTTATTCTTATTAGACAAAGATTAGACCCAAAATATTCCCCCCCCCCAAACACACTCACAAAAATGGTAATTGTATCCAACAATCTGCCAATGAACGTTTGTTCCAACATTAATTTTCTTCTGGCTGCACTGTTACTTAATTTATTTTTTTGTTACAGAAGAGAGCTATGTCAGCTCCTGTAGTAAGTTATTTTCATCGATTATATTTTTCTTCATTTTATTTTCTTACATTTACATTTTATCTCCGTTTTTTAAAAACTTTTATAAATGTATAATGACATTATCACTTCTATTTATAAATCAGTTTGTTTTTACTTTTTCTCTTTAATCATTTTGTATATGTTCTGTATTTTATTTATATATATTTATATACATGTATATATATAAATAATTCAAAACTGACTAGAATAACACCATTAGTTAAATCATTAAACCTTGAAACACTAGAGGATAGAAGAACCAAGAGCAAAGTAGTAATCATACATAAAGCAATTAACAATAATTTAGAAATACAACACAAAGATAACTTAATACAACCCTCAGATAGACAAGGATAAAAACACCTTTCTTATTCCGTATGCAAGAACAAACTCATACAAATTTTCGTTCTTCCCGTCCGGAATTCGGGCGTGGAATGGGTTGCCTGAAGAAACCAGGAAAGCCAACACTTTATCAACATTTAAAACTCTAATAAGAATGCAGGACTAAACACAAACCATAGATAAGCGTAGGACGCAATAATCTTCTGTATAGAAGGAGCGTCTGAAACAGATAAGATAAGAATATAATATATATATATATATAATATATATATATATATATAATATATATATATAATATATATATAAAATATATGTTAAGGCTGTGGAAATTACTGATTAATCAATTGATTAATCGTTAAAAATTTTTAATTGATTAAAGTTAATTTGTAAGGTTGTTAAGACAGCTTGTTTTTGAGGACCGGTTAACCTTTCAAAAAAGACCGGTTAACCGGTTAGCCGCTCCGCATTTAAACAATTTATACTATGTTTAGTGAACCAACAAGAGAATGGATCAAATTTTCCCATCACGTCGTTTTATTTGACAACAAAGAGCCCGTGATGTACCGACTCTAGTGTTGCTGTCAAAACAGCGAATTCATAAATAAAAAAATAAAATAAAAAAAATATATTTAAAAAATCCGAACAAAGAATTAAACTGTAATGTTATTCAATTTTTATGTAATAATAGTATTAAAACGGCATATTATCAATTGTTGTCAAGCCAGTTTGTTTTTGCGGACCGGTTAATCATTTTTTTTATAAAAAAGCCTGTTTTACTGTCCGTCCGTATTTTCCCATAATTTTTTAAATCCCTTATATTAACTTCACCGCCGTCTCTGTCTGTCTGTCTTGGGCGGGCACCGCGGAAAAACAAAAGTAAAAAATGACCCACTTCCCGTGAAGGCATCGAGCTGAAATTTGGCACACGGACCCGTGTCACCTAACAATGCATTGTATCAAAATTTCAGATCGATCGAACGTTTCGTAATTAAGTTAATGCATTTTTAGTTTATCTATATAAACTATATGTAGCGGTTGCTATCGTTTACATTTTACGGGTCACTTGACTTCACACCAGCCTTCGGTAAACACATCTCGTGTTTTAACCAGGTAAACCACCTAGAGTTGATTTAACGCGTTGACACCACTCGTCCATGTCCACACCCCCTTCCCCCAGTTTTAAAGCCAAGATAATTTCGGTTTCAGTCTGTAAATGTTTGTCACGTTTGAACATAATCAATACTTTTAGTTATGTCTCATATATAAGGGATTTATAGTCAAAAAATTTGTTTTTACGGGGGTGTTTTATTTTAGAACCAACATGGGAAGGCTGAAGGCATCAAATATTCGCCTCGCCAGTTCTGCTGGTGACGTTACAGCCCGCTTGCTCAGCGCTGTTACATGTGGTACTGTGCTTCGGTAACTAAGCGAATACATTTTTTAAATTAAAAATCGGTCACTAGCGAACTCCACAAACGGTGATGACGTGTATTTTTATATTTATAAACCAGAATTTTATTATTTTTAAGAAAACGCTTTGATTTTGATGTCACGGTTGCGTGTTGGCTGTGGTATTTTGCCGTAACACAACAAAAAATTAACTCCGGGTAATAAGCTAATATACCGACTAAGTCCTGATAAAACGGAGTAAACAGTGATAATAAGATGGAATTTATTTAAATACCATATTATGTTTCACTCGTCAACTTGCCAGAATTATTGAATTTCGCCGCGCACACGACGATCCCCACATAGGGTGGGGGGTTGAGCTACACTCGCCATTTTCCAAGGCATGCTCTGATTCTATTTAAAAAGAGAAATGTTCCTTCCCCCAACCCACTGTAGATGTATAACAGTGGGGGAGGGGATGGAAGGTGTCTCTTCTCGTGGTCTTGAATTGGTATGTCAAAGCAAGAGGCTTCCTTTTATATAAACATCAAAGACCTGTCAAGCCTTCTAGCCTCCCCCCCCACCACCCTCATTATCCCTAACTAGAAAACTCCGTAACTTGTCGTCCCTTTGAGTTCACTTAGAGCGGTCCGACTGTAGCCGTGACCTTTGACCGTGGTTCAATTCAAGCTCTCGTACAGTGCCTCGACAACGAAGCAAATTACAATTTTAAAAAAAAAGCATTCCTTAGCTGTAGGGGAAGTAGACAAATAGTGATGACGTGTATATTATTTAGATACCGGAATAGGGAGAAAGCGATTTGAAGTCACCGTCGTCGCTCAACACAACAAAAACGAACTCCGGGGTAAAAAGCTATTACGGGCTTATTGAAGTTGCGGAGGCTTATTGAAATTGCGGTTAACCGATCCTGATTAAATAGGACCGGTCCTGATCTGAGGACCGGTTAACCGTTAACTACCTTATTAATTTGATCGCTTAAAATTTAAGAAAATATTTCTAATATTTTTTTTCCAATTTATTAATAATTTATATCTTTTTTACTTACATAGTTTTCCCTAGTATTATTATTATTATTTATTTGGACGTGCATACCTAAACAAAACGGTTTTCTTCTTTATTTCTTGCATAGCAGAACGAATATGCTGTGTTACGTCACAAAATTTGGGAGCTATGGAATTACCGCGACTTAACCGATTTCGCGAAATAATGAATCCCAACTTAGCGGGATCTATATATGTGTTATAAAAAATATAATTAATCAATTAATCGATTAATTTTTTTTTATCAGTACCAGCCCTAATACTGTATATATGTTTTAACTGTGAGTAAATCCAAATGCTCCTTGTATTGAACTCTACTTGCTTACCTATGATGTTTCTACATGTCTTGTGTAGTGCTATGTAGTTTCTCACCTTGTGTAGTGTCAAAGTCATTTTTATGAAGTTAAATTGAGAAATTATTACATGTAGTGTGTATTTGCTCAACAAACTATGAAATATTCATTTCTTACTCATGTTAAATCAAGAAAATTTCAAAGAATATTGATAAAGCTGAAAGTTTTATTATTGCACAAATTGTTTTGATTTTATTTGAAACTTACCTGATGAATCCGTCCCCTTTTTTCAAGCCATTTTTAGTGTTAGTGACATGGTTTTAATTAGAATCTATCATTAAAAAAACCCACTCATTGTTTAATGCTTTTTGTTTTCTCCATCGTACCCTTAATATACATCATACCCGCTTAGGACATGTTAAATCTTGTTAATAGGATTAGTTGTGAATCCCTAGACTAGTAGTTGGCTTATATGATAGCACAGCCTGTATAAAAGAAGACCACTGATAGCACAGCCTGTATAAAAGAAGACCACCTTATTGATCGGAGTATATCTGTTTGGGATCAATTTTATTTAAATTCTATTTTCAGAGGTCCATTTTTTGGTTAAGAAATCTTTTAACCACTGTTTCTTCACTAAATTGGACTACTAATAATTTATGTGGTGGTTATTTTAATAAATGTTAGAAATTTCTTCATCCATGAGCTTGCTGATAGTTTTGATTAAGATTGGTATAATTTTTTGGAAATTCATCATCATCAATGGAAGGCATAATAACATAATACAATGCTGTATGTACCTTCAGGGACCAAGAAGCCACGGTATTGTGTATGAGACAAGGGCAACACTCTTGAGAACCTACCAGAACCCAGTGGAACCTGCCCCCCTCTGGCAGTTACCCAGGTTTACTAAATCGGTTAGGACCTCTCCATTAAAATATATTACCATAGTAATTGATAGTTAACTGTCTTAGCTTCTCCTTTACATAATTGATTGTTTACTCTGGTTTGTGCCGGAAGAAAATCATGAATATAGACAGCCTATCCAAAAATTATATTCTAATTCACTAAATTTACATGAAAAATTAAAATTTGTTGTTGCTTTAAGATGGTGCTATAGTTAATTTGCCAGTTCCATTCCACCTCCCCACTGATTGTTGCAAGTACAATATGTTGTTGAATACCCCAAATTATATTTTCTGCCTTCTCTCACTGAATATCATCTTCTAACCCAGGCTCGACCACAGGTTCAGAGCTTTCGAACAGATCCAGAAAAGTCTTCTGCATTTAGGTACCAAGAGACGGACAAAATTGATCGTCAAGGAGATTTTGGAACAGGAATTTATGAACTTCCAAAGAACTGAACTAAAACACAACTGGCTTAAATGTTTGATTTGAATGTGAAAATTTTTTTGAGTTTGAAATTTATTTAGATCAAATCATTGGCTACTTTTTTTATAATTTGTTGATGTTCATGAAAATACTTGTAAAATATCTGTGATAGATTGCTGCCTTTTTTTTTCCTTGCTAAAATCATCTGAAAAAATCTTGGCTGATTTTGTAAGTTGAAGTATTTTAAGCTGATTTTACTTACAATCTACAAGTTTTTTTTTAATGGAATTAATGTTTTTTAAAATCGATGCACTGGAGAACTTAGGTAAAAAGTTGGGAGTTTGGTGGCATCTATTGGGCAATGCTAATGGATGACCATCAAGAAAAAGAAATTAACTTTGAAATTGAATATCTATGCACAGATTGTTACCTGCATACCACATCTATAAATGTTATATTTTTAATAAATATTTCATCAACATAATTTTGCTGCAATTTGAATAATTATTTGTAGATGTTTTGCCTTCCTCTTATGTGCTTGAAGTTACCAAATAGGATAATACCATCAGATACATTTAATTTAAAGGATCTCATTAGTGAAAGAATGAAATGTTACAATTTCTCCTCAACCTTTATCAAGCTGGCTGTCCTAAGACAGTTATTTTGAATTGTATTAACAATGACACATTTGGCTGCTACTGCTAAGTTTCTCTGAACTTGAACAATCCCACTTTAAAAAAATAAAATCTTATAATTGCTTAGAAAATCAAAGTTTATATTTCAAAACACTCATGTTTACTCTTTATAATAAAATTAATTTCATCCATCTTATCAAAAATAATTTTATTTAAGAAATTTTTTTTGGAAACTTTTTAAAGCATATGTTTTTACAATTTGGCTTCTTAGCTAAAGGGTAAAAGGTCAAATAATTCTTTTTTGTTTTGTTTTAAAAATCTGTTATATTTTTAATAGGGCTGCGGAAATTAACGATTAATTTCACTATTAATCGTTTTAAAAATTTAATGATTAAAAAATTTTTTTAAACGATTAATCGACCTACCACTTATAAATGTACTGGAAGTTAAAAGTAAAATATTTCGGCTGATAATTAAAAACTAATTTCCGGACGATTACATGAACATTTTGGTATTAAACTATTGACTGACGCAATAATGTCAATATGCTTGTCTGTTTGCGTTGTTGGTTAAAAGATGTCACATAAAGAAGACTTTCCAGTTTTATTGCTATTTTCGACAAGTACGTTTAATAAATGTTATTTATGACACCATAAATTTTAATTTTTTACTTTAATCGAAATTAACGATTATTTCATCGTTAATTTTTCAAAAGTTAACAATTAAATTTAAATTAATCGTTAACAGCCCTAATTTTTAACAAATGTGGGATTATTTTCAAGGACTCCAACAGCCTTTTAAAAAATAGTTTCTGTAATTACCTTAAGTCTCTGAGCCCCAACCCAAGCCATTAAAATGTAAATCTAGTCTAGACACAATCTTTACTCAGTCTATTTTATCATTGTTGGCACACTTACATCTTTTAATCATACATGTTCTGTTTTAGTGAATATTTCCATGTTTAACTGTATCTTGATGTCAAGTTTCATGCTCTGTGTGTTAATAAAAACAATCAGATATTTATTTACTGTGCATTTGAATATAATTTTTTAAACTGCTTGATGACATTTCAAATGAAACACATCTGACTGAAAGGAAATGAATGAAAGGATATGATATTATCAAATTTGTGTGTGTGTGTTGGCATTCAACAAAAGTGAACATTCTTTTAGCATTGGTGGGACATGTTGAAATAAACATAGCTTAGCTAAGGCAACCTGGGAAATAGTAAACAAAAGAAAGCATATGTATTTGAAAACAATAATTTTTTATGAAGTTAATCCATGTTATAATATAATTTATTGTCTTATTGGAAGTTTTGCTTTGAATTTGTGTGTGTGTGTGTGTAAAAGCAAAATCTTTTTATGTTAATCATCTTAAGATTTGACAACTTTTGATTTACTCGGTGGCTTTATGTTAGTCTAAACATGACCGTCTGGCCTCATAACGCAGTGTGTGGACAGAAGGTTATTTTTAGATATCTGGGATTTTGGCCTGTATTTTCATGGAGACAGTTTCCATGTTTGTATTTATAAATGAAATTTGTATGCCATATTGATTTTGTTTAGATTATGTTGGATTCATTACCTGAAAACACACCTGAGTGTTAAAAGTATGTTGATTTATTACAGAAAATGTTTCCATGGGTACCTGAGACTGAGAGTTTCTTTACTCTCTCTAGGCTGGTTAAATGGAACTATGCTATTTACATTTATTGCTATACACAAATTAAATCTAAAAAATCCATGTCACCAACAGTATCTGATTTTACAAAAAGTAAATAACACATCTTGACATGAATACATGTGTAGTGTGTTGTTGGCAGTATTCAACAAACAGCATTAGTGATTGGAATCTCTTTTTTGGTGAATCACTCGACATATATAATTATATATATATATATAATTTCACAAAATGTAACCAGCATTAAGTATAGTGTTCTATGTGACCGATTTCTTTTATTGTAGTCAAAATTAGTTTTGTTTTAGAGTTGTTTGCTGATGTAGTTAATTAGGGGAACATTTTATTTGTAACCGCTGTGTCTGGAAGGTTATCAAAACATATAACTTTGTTGTACCAATAAATTATCACACTGGATCACATGATTTCAAGTCTATGACAAGATATGGGCGTGATCTTCATAAAAGTTTGAATGTCCTTATTCAGGGTAAAGTAACTTGTAAAAATGATTTACTGTAAATATATTTCAGTGTATTCAAGCTATAAAAATGTATCATTAAAATATTTTATTAATTTGTTTTCTTCTTAAAATAATTTTACTATTTTTTGCTGTACAAGCCAACAAGTTATTACTTTTAATTAAAAACTCATAGTATTAACATACGTAACTTACATTGATCGCCCATGTTCCTACTCTACACAAAGTGGCACATCTGAAACGTGTTCACAATTGTGTATGCACCAAGGTCTGATGTTGCTTTTTGTATATGCACTAAATATCTGTCTATTTTTGTGTATGCACTAAATGTCTTTTTTTAAATGCTGCTTAAGCAGATAAATTCTATATTTTCTTACTAATAATATTACGGATATTGACCAATTAAGATTTTTTTAAATATTAAAAAATAAGATAAGTCATTAATATTAAACTAAATTAAAACATTTTAAGCCCTCTCCTAAAAGTACCAATTTCAGAACAAACTGGTGTCCTGTTAGTAACAGAATATAAATAATGATTTATAATTGGTACAGTCTTGTTCAATTTAACACTACTTTGAAGTAAAGTCTGTAGTAGTATTGTTATTTTTTAAATAATGTGGACTGAAAGATTTTGATTCAATTTATATAACTGTCTCAAATAAGGTTTGAAAATAAATATATTAAAATGAAATATTTTTTGTTTTTTATTCATCCTTATTTTATAAGTACAATGTATAAGGCAGCTATGTGTGAACTTTTCGTTAACTTGACAAAACATTTATTCAATGACCTTTAAAAGAACCTCAATCAGTTGTTGTTGAGCCTTTTCGTCCACGAGGGCCATCCGATGATCATTGTCGATGTCTGTGATTCCTCCAAGTGCATAGGCCACCTATGAGTCCTCCAGACATCCCTATCCTGGGCCAGCCTCTTCCAGTCATGGCTAATTCTCTTGATGTCTGCCTCCAATTCTCAGCACAAAGTGTTTCTTGGACTACCTCTTTTCTGCCTTGTCCGTTGCCATTGGAGGCATATTTTTTTTAGCCTATGGCCAATCCATCTACACCGCTTATGTTGTTAAATTTTAATCAGTGTTGGATATATCCCCCCCTACTGTCAGATAATTTTGATCAGCACAAATTCACTCCCCTTTAAATTAGAGCCAAAGAATAATACAACAAATGTGTTCAACTGTAGGAATTAAACCAAGACTCAATCATTCTTCCAGTTTCTGTTTTATGGAACATGATGGCTGATATTAATATTGAGTGTAATTATAGACATCTTATCTTCTAATGTTAAAATTTTGTCTAAGTTTAAAGAAGTATGATGGCGGCTGGATAGCGAAGTCAATAGTGCGCTCGCCTCACAAGCTGAGTGGCGGGGATCGAGCCCATGTTAAAGCCACTATAAAAATGTTATTGAATGACTAACACTAAGAAAGTCCTCCGCTGACCTGGAGAGGGATGGGCGCCGCCGAGGTCTACTAAGTCCGAGAATGTTCTAATGGAAACATTAGATCCCCCTACGACCTCGAAAAAAGGTTACGGACAAAAAAAAATAATAATAATAATGCATCTTCGCTGGGGAAACATGCACAATGTCATATTAAAAAATATAAATTCCATTTATCTGTACCAATTTAAGTCTTCTCTTAATAAACATACTTTCATAGTTTTTAGCAATCCCATTAGAAATAGTAATTTTGATTTGAACACAGATTTTCAATCTATTGGTCAGGGTACCATGATTAATCGCTAGAGAATTATTATTTGTGATGTGTTGTTTAGGAATAAGGATAAAGTGGTTGTATTGAAATCACTAAACCAAGAACATGATAAAAATATCACCTTTATTTTACCCACGTGACCGGCATTACATAAACATTGTAAAATAGTGATCTTAAAAAAAACACTTGGTAAAGAAATTGTCCATTCAGATTGCATATTAAGATTTAAAAAATGGAGACTTGTTACATATCAAAATATACTAAATAACAGTATATCAAATAAAACAATCAATAAAATATTTCCTGCCTTGGATTTCAAATAAAAACATTGATTACCAACAGTGTGAGAGCAGTTTAATTATAATTCACATTAAAAACAACCCATAGAAGAGGGTCAACAGCAAAATGTCAGAGGGTAAATGTCAACATTTCAGAAGTATAATATCAAGTAAATATTGACACAAAAAATTACAAGGTGCTGGTACTTTGGAAAGTAAACGAATCCAACAGAAAAATGTTCAAAAATATA
Organism: Ampullaceana balthica; assembly: GCA_944989445.1. Classification (NCBI taxonomy): domain Eukaryota; kingdom Metazoa; phylum Mollusca; class Gastropoda; family Lymnaeidae; genus Ampullaceana; species Ampullaceana balthica. The sequence continues at coordinate 62,869 of CALYLW010000001.1, read as the reverse complement.
TTTTTAAAAAAAGATTTTGTATGTTATCACCAGTCAGTAGGTGGTAAACACATTAAAATGAAACAACCTTTGTTCTTGACAGTCCTCAATACCAGTCTAAACATTTGTTTCTTGTAAGATATTTTGGCTGTGTTGTGGATATTGATAAAAATATAAATAAGTTTGTTGCTTTTTCTGGTTCATGAATTGGATGAAACTCATGAAGAGCTTAAGGGAAGAAACGGCTATGTCACATTTTTGTGGTTTTGAGATATTCAAGTTTTGAAGTTTAAAAATTATACAGATTTATAATAAATTAACTAAATAGATTTGAATTTTTAATAGTGCCAGAGAGGTTATTTCTTCATAAAACCTCACTCAGAGCATTCTATTTTTCATCCTCTAGTAGATTCAGGAGATACTAAAAGATTTAAAAAATGTCCCATAGCCGTTTCTTCCCTTGAGGTCTTCACATGGAACCGCTGGTTCACCAATAAGCAAATAACAAACAGCTTTACGGTATGCCATACCACAAATTGTAAATATATTGTTCTTCCCTCTTGGTTCCATCATTAAGAGGCCTTTCTCCTTTCTTGTGAGGAGTTTTTTTATTCAAGGATTGAAGCTTATTACCCCAAAACATTTTTGTCATGTTTTGTTCTGTATTCCTTCTTAAGGTTTCTCAATTTCAGTTTTTTAATATTACCCTAGTTTGGAGATGATACAGAGAGGTCGTTGGAATCTGTGACTGTTGATTTTCAATTTAGAACAGTTGTTTTGTTATGTTTATACGACTCGTAACTTGTTTTATTGTAGAAAGAGAAATTGTAAACAGAAACATACATAATTTCATGAATTTATATAACATTTTTTTGTTGTCATCAACAATAATGTCAAAGAGATCCACCTGGAAGACATACATTTTATTTTGTATAAAAATATTTAGTCACAAAGCTTTATTGAAAACTGGGGAGCATTCCTTAAAAACTGGGGAGCATTCATTAAAAACTGTGGAGCATTGAGAGGCCTCCATGAGACAAGGGTCTTCTGGCTTAAAGTGCATTACTGGTCATTCATTGACATCTATACAGAAATTCCTTGGTTGTGAGACTTCAATTGCTCCATTGAAATAAATAAGATTTCTTAGTTGTGGAGATATGTTTAACAGTTATATTTAGAGTTAGGTGACAAGATTGTCCCACAAGATATTTCAAGAGTTTCAGATATCAGTATAACTGATATTTTGCTTTAAGTCAAGGGTTCTCTAACAGTTAAGAATAATACCTCATTGTGAAGCTAAAACAGAAGAAAAAAATGAGGTATTTGGGTAAACAATATCAATATTTACACTTTGCAGCAATAAGGGTTAACAGTTTGTCAGCCACTGATCTGCGTCACACTTTCCAATTTGTGAACCGCTGATCTGAGTCATACCTTCCAATTTGTGAACCACTGCACCAAGCTGTAGCCACTGATAGTCCACTAGGAGATGTTCTAATTGTACGTCTCCTGGGGGTAGCCCTTGTACACAATGTTGAAGATGACCGTGCCGCCCACAAACATGAGGAAGATAAACAAGGCCATAAAACCTGACCTGTCCTGCCACGGAAGTCGTTTGATGTCCTTCAGGAATGGCTCAGCCATGGTCAGACCTGGGAGAGGAGAGGAAGCAAGTGCAGTCTGGTTAACGTTAATTAATGGCATTTATATTGATGAGAATAAATTCAGAGGTAACATATCTTGTCCAAAGATCATGCTTGGACAGACATGAAGGCCAAGGTCACATCAATCAAGATTAATGTAAGTGTCATTCAATCAAGATTAATGTAAGTGTCATTCAATCAAGATTAATGTAAGTTTCATTCAATCAAGATTAATGTAAGTGTCATTCAATCAAGATTAATGTAAGTTTCATTCAATCAAGATTAATGTAAGTTTCATTCAATCAAGATTAATGTAAGTTTCATTCAATCAAGATTAATGTAAGTTTCATTCAATCAAGATTAATGTAAGTTTCATTTAGTTAGTATGATTATAGTATTCAATACAAAATGATTGGATTGTCAATTCAGACATGATTGTTAATTCAATTAACATGATTGTAAGGGTCAATTCAGACATGATTGTTAATTCAATTAACATGATTGTAAGGGTCAATTCAGACATGATTGTTAATTCAATTAACATGATTGTAAGGGTCAATTCAGACATGATTGTTAATTCAATTAACATGATTGTAAGGGTCAATTCAGACATGATTGTTAATTCAATTAACATGATTGTAAGGGTCAATTCAGACATGATTGTTAATTCAATTAACATGATTGTAAGGGTCAATTCAGACATGATTGTTAATTCAATTAACATGATTGTAAGGGTCAATTCAGACAGCATTTAATAAAGATGACCACCAGAAGTTACTGACAGCCCAAAGACTTCAAATAAACTTGGGCATCCACTCCTACACAATTTCTAAATACATTTCCTAAGTGACCACACATGGTCAGCAGCCTACCTGCCAATAGTCCAGTAATATGAGCTGCTATTCCAACCCTGACGTTGATGGGGTCAAGGAACCAACGTCTGTACACAGCCAGTGAGATTTGAGGGATGACTGAGAAGGAAACAAAGAATCTATAATAGTTTTCATAACAAGACACGAATATAACAACAAAGAATCTATAACAGTTTTCATAACAAGACAAATAAATACAATAACAAAGAATCTATAACAGTTTTGATAACAAGATATATAAATACAATAACAAAAAATACATATCACTTTTTTATAAAAAGACAATAAATACAATAAAGAATCTATATCATTTTTGATAACAAGACAAATACAATAACAAAGAATCTATATCATTTTTTTAATAACAAGACAAATACAATAACAAAGAATCTATATCATTTTTTTTATCACAAGACAAATACAATAACAAAGAATCTATATCATTTTTTGTATCACAAGACAAATACAATAACAAAGAATCTATATCATTTTTGATAACAAGACAAATACAATAACAAAGAATCTATATCATTTTTTTAATCACAAGACAAATACAATAACAAAGAATCTACATCATTTTTTGTATCACAAGACAAATACAATAACAAAGAATCTATATCATTTTTTTAATCACAAGACAAATACAATAACAAAGAATCTACATCATTTTTTGTATCACAAGACAAATACAATAACAAAGAATCTATATCACTTTTCATACCAATACAAATCATCTGTTACAATAACACCTGGGACTGTGTCTGCCCAGAGGATGTACAAGTAAAGAAGGAGGATTCCAAGAAAATAACCCACAGGAAACGTGCACAAAAAAGTATTAGAAAAATAATCATAGTACAGTGCAGCATGTTTTATTGTTGTAACATGGAAGCCGAGAGGTAAACCAATTAAATTTGATCCAAGTTTTCTTTTAAATCTAGGGGTGATAGTGATCTACAGACTGTTAGTCAAACAGTTCTTACAGGCAAACTCCAAGCACTCTCTGCCCTGACTTGTAACCATGGAAACATAACAAGAAACCAGTAAGAGTCCTACACAAAACCAACTCACCTATCAACAACATGAAACAAATGCGAAGTGGCAGGCTGCACAGAATTCTCCTGTTCCTTGAATGGCTCAAGTCATCGTTGAGACGGGACCGATCCTGGACAAGGGAGTTAATAAACAATCAGCAGTGCTTACAAATGATTGGGGTGTATGTGTGTTTGTCACTGTGAGCTGTAATATTACTGGGATCATCTGATCAATATGAGTTTAAGTAAAAGCGTAACATTTAACTCTGTACATTTGAAATGTTTTAGTGAATTTCGTGGTCTACTGAGATCAGTTGTTTAATAGGTACATGTCAGCACTGATTGGGTCTGTCTGGGTGATGAGATGGTGAACAAGTCCCATGTGTTCCATGACAATTAAAATTGTAAACTGTATGACATAGAAACATGTCAAGTGTTGTTGAAGTCAGTCTGTTTGATCTAGATGACAGGGAACATGTCAAGTGTTGTTTGAGTCTATTTGATTCGATCTAGATGTTTTGTTTGGATTTGTCCTAGACTTACAGTCCACAACATCAAGCAGTGGGCAGCCATGACAGCATACGTTCCACCAGCAGCGCCCGCTAGTCCAACATAGTGGTCAGTGAGTGAATGACCAAGTGAGCCTGAAACAGATTCAATGTTTAATATATACGAGCTCAGTAATAATATGATTAGAAAAAGCAAAGAAAGAAAACAATTTTTTTTAAAATAAAAAACAGCTTACATATAATGAAAATACAGAATGAAACCCAAAGATATATGCAAAAAAAAGAGGTCACGATGAAGATTAAACAAACGTGTTAGACAGTTCCCTAATAATTTCTGTACAACAAGCTGTTTAGAAAAATTTACAAAATGACACACCAACAGCAGTACCAAAAACATCTAGAAACATGAATGTGCAGACTGGTCAAATGGGTATCCAGAAAACAGCAAACAGTTTTAAAAACCTTAATTCTGCTGGGATTTTTTTTTATAATGTTTAACTCCCTATTAGAAGATGTAAGAAATGCTTCACACAATAAAATCACAATTAATTAAAAACAAAAACACAGGCAACTGATAAAATTAGTAGAAAGTTTGATAATATTGTTTTTGATATAATTATCCTATTAGTACTGATTGGAACAAAAGGCTAGGATTCATAACTCTAATTGACATAGACTCAGAAACTATGGCGCTTCAGGATATTTTCACTAGACATTGTTTCCCTGTGATAACGGAAGACAGTTTACAACTTACATGACAAACTTTTAGTTTCTTATGAGATAATCGAACAGGCATTGATTAAGATCAGTCCATTTCTTATCTCTTAAGAATTCCAAGATCCATTCGATTACTTTGAACACAATTTGACCAAATAAATTTGTAAGATTAATTAAAAGTCAACAAACCCACCTGCCACAATGCCCATGCACCAGACGATGGCCACCCTCCACCAGGAGAACATTATCTCAAGTGGCACACCCAGAACGATTTGTAAGACAACATTGAAGATAAGATCAATGAACCTGGAGCAAACACAGCCAAGTTTTAATTCAACAGAGATAAGTTAAGCTGAACAAGACCTTACAGGAGCTTCAATACATTTAATTGTATGTGCACAAGGGAGATATTAAGTCTCTCACCCTTTTTGAATTTTCAATCGCTTTATTTATGAATCGTGTCTTGTCTTATCTATACAGACGCTCCTTCTATACAGAAGATTAATGCGTCCGCAGACCATGCCGGTCTGTTGGCAAGTGATGCAGCGTTCACAGGCCATGGCTATAAGGGTTCCACGCATTACCCAGCCGCCTTTATTTCTCTAAATAGTGTTAGGTACCCATTTAGAGCTGGGTGGACTCAGGGACGCCCTAGGCCCGGGAACAAATCCTTACCTTCACATGGATTCGAACCCATGACCATCGGTACGCCAGGCGAGCGCGCATGCCACTAGACCACCGTGCCCCTCATATGCTAAAATTTTGTTGGAATAGGGCATAGCTGTTCACAACTTTTCAAATTTTTTTGGAGAAACTAACGTTCATCTCCCTCAACCCATAAAATGATTTTTTTAATAAAATATCCATCCATCCATGTAAATCCATTAAAGTATACATTTAAAACCCATACAAGTCCTAATGGACTATGAGTAAGTATGAAACCACAACTTACCCCTGATGTAAAAGCCAGTCCTAATGGACTATGAGTAAGTATGAAACCACAACTTACCCCTGGTGTAAAAGCCAGTAGGAAATATATCTCCACGCCTCGTGTCTTCTGTAAGGGTAGTACATCAGCTCGTTCTGCTGACTTGAAATGCTATCTAGAGCGTCTGTGTACCAACCCACCTTTGATGTGTACACGATGTACACAATAATCTGTGGAAACAAATAAACTACACATAAATTTTGGAGTTGGCTGGCAATGCCAGAGAGGACACACACACAAAGAGTCTGTTAATATACGCAATTAATTTTGGAGTTGGCTGCCAATGCCAGAGAGGACACACACACAAAGAGTCTGTTAATATACGCAATTAATTTTGGAGTTGGCTGGCAATGCCAGAGAGGACATACACACAAAGAGTCTGTTAATATACGCAATTAATTTTGGAGTTGGCTGGCAATGCCAGAGGACACATACACACAAAGAGTCTGTTAATATACACAATTAATAAAGTATATAAATTATGAACTTAAATTATTGTGTAAATAATCTGGATATAAATTTAAATAAATTAATTAACTGTAACTTGTAACTAATTTCAAATTAAACATTCACCTCAGCAGACCCTAGCTCCATTTTCTAGCTGTTATTTGTACTTTTAACTAATTTTAGCTTAAGCTTTATTTCCTAACAATTTTAATAAATTTAAAATTTATTTCCTTGTGAAACAATATTTTAAGAAAACTTATCAACATCAATTAATAAACTCTCAAGCTCATGGAGATTATTCTCTACATTTTCAGTTTACCTGTGCTATTGTAACGCTGATCATAAAGAAAGGTGGAGGTAGACACTTGTATGTTGACAGGTGCTCTTCCACCATGAGCTGTTGAGTTGTATTGGTACACACAACACTCAGCCCCTTGGCAAGCTTCCCCATAGTTCTGTCCCCTTCAAGTCCCCTTTGAGAGCCATAGAAGCTGCCGTTGTCATCATGGTTTTTACCCAGAACCTACAAGGAAATGAAGCCTGATTCAACTTTTTATCTTAACTATTTAAACCTCTTGGAATCAGACTAGAGATTATGTAATAGTCTGAATCTAGATCAATAAAATATAAGTAAATAAAGCAATGTGTGTAGCATGTTTTGATGGTTTTGTTAGATACCCACATCAAACAGTATTTTCTTTGCATTTCAACTTGTTATAAAAGATACGCAAATAGGGGATGGGGGTTAGTGGGTGTTCATGCACAAAAACTTTTTCCAAAATACAATATTTATCTTTGTATAAATTATAAACCATCCTTTTTTGGAATATTGGTTACCCATTCATATTACATAACTAAGTCACATTTATCTGGAATCAGAGGTCTTTCTGCCTGTACAGTAAATGTGTTTTATGATTCAACATATAAAATCATTACTGATAATTATTCTTATACTCAAACTACAAAGAACATGCCCTTTACAAAAATCATATTTATTTTTAAGGGAGTATGTTGTTGAGTACTAGTGTTAGTTTCTTACTTACAATGTTTGAAAACTCTTCATATTTGATGGCCCTTCCCATGTTGAAGTCACATAGATCTGCCAACTCATGAACTTTATCAGGAGGGAGGCGGTCCCGGTACTCAGGATTCAGGAGAACTCTCTTCAAATCATGACAGGCAATTTTCTCACCCCCGTAAACAAACTAAAATTAAATTTTATAATTGTAATTGTTCATAAGTTTATATCATAATATATAACATTCAAAATATAAATTACATAAATAAATAACTGTTTTAATAGGAAGATAATAATTTTTTTTAATAAATACTTAAATTATACTATACTCCTCCTTGTCCTTACTTATTACTTATTTTAACTTACTTTTTGGAACAAAGGCCTGAAAAACTGAAATCAAAATGAATATACAATAATAAATGGATAATAATTTATTAATTGATGTTAATTATACTTAAAAACAACTTGAACAACTAAATACTGAAATTTAATATTAATGACGGCTAAAGCAAAAAGAATGGTGCGCTCAACTATTTACATTGTTGTTATGGCAGAGAGAGGCATACTTCCGGGAATGAAATGTTGTATTTTTACACTTGAAAAGGGAATAAGTGCAATTATTGTATCCATAATCGTATTTAAGATTGTAGTTTTAGTGTTAGGGTCTGGGTTAGGTTTAGTTGTCTATTTTTTAAATTAAAATAGAAAAAAAAATATAGCAGCCAAAAATACTATATATGGCTTATATGGAGCTCACCGCTCTCTTTTATTTTACCTTAATGACAATTAATGACATTATTTTGATATCTAAGTCAAAGTGTCTAACACTTAACATTTATTAACCTTGCCTTAAATTTAAGTCCAGAAATTAAAAAAAAACAATACGAAAATCAACCTTTCTTATTTTTCAACATTTATTTAAATTTAATACTTTTACTATACTATATGATATCAACAACTAATACTACTAATACTAATAGGTCTAATAGGCCTACTGACCACTTCTAGTGTCTGTCTTAACTCCAGGTCCTCATTCCTCTTGTCCGTGAGATCGCCGTCCACTGTGAAGAAGGCACTACTGCCTGACCTGCTTGACTTATCTCCCAACACCTGACCATAGCCAATCAACATGTCACGCCATCGTGAACCCATTTCTGAAAATAATAACGATGTAATTCAAAATATTTGTATAAATGGCAATCATAACTGAAACTGAAAGATCTTTAAATCGCGGTACTTTAGCGGGTAACTCATATAAAAACTAAAAGTAAACTTTGCATCTTCAAATAATATTAGAGAAGTGGAACAATAATTTATTTTTAATTATATTTTAAATTTGATTTCATTTTTTAAAAAAATTAATTACGAGATTTGTTCGTAATTAAAATTGTTATTAAGCAATTATCATCATTATTAATTACTACTAGGGGTTGTAGGGCGCCTAAGTCGCCCACTGCGGCTAGAGGGCGCCTATGGCGCCCACTTTTTTGGGGTCAAAAACCCAAGTAACTTATCCTTGCTTGATAAATACGAAATATTAAACTTCATGAAATGTACACAAAGCATTTTATAATAATTATAAACCCTCAAATCCTATTTTTACATCGTTCCCTTTTCCAAAATTAATATATAAGTTAAAACAATGACGTCATATAATATTTTTTACAGCGCGTTTTTAATTTATAATTAATTTGCACACCTTTTGATGCACACCTTGTATTAAATATAAGATCAAACAATGACGTCATAGTATTACTGATCCTTCCTTCCAGAGACTTCGGCTATAAAACTATATAATTTGCAATTGTCACGCAAGTCAGTCAGTCTGTCCTGACGCTAATAATTTTAGAAAGCAGGGAAAACCAAATTACTGCACCAATGCATCAAAAGGTGTGCAAATTAAAAATGCGCTGTAAAAAAAATATAATATTGCGTCATTGTTTTCGCTCATATTTTAATTTTGGAAAAGGGATCAATGTAAAAATAGGATTTGATGATGGTTAATTATAAAATAAACAAACAACCCCTATTATAAAATACTTTGTGTACATTTCAGAAAGTTTAATATTTCGTATTTATCAAACAAGGACATGTTAGTTGGGCTTTTGAAAAAGGTCAGCGCCGTGGGCGCCCTAAAAAGAAGTGTATTTTTTATAAAATAAATAGATTTCAGTTGAAAACTTCCGTCATTTTTTACGGGTGTACGCTAGTTATATATATAGATTATTAGAAATAATTTGGGACGTTAAAATTATCTTTCATCCTGGTTGTCATAAGGGCAGGGCCGTACATAAGTGACGTCACGCCATTTTTGCCAATTTTTACCCCCCCCCCTCCCCCCTCGTCACACTTCATAACAAAATCTTAGACCACCCTCCAATATGACGTCACAAAACTTTGACACCCCCCCCCCAATCCGTAATTTCTAATTGGAAATTAGCATGTGGGAAATTACTTTTTTGGCATTTAAATATGTGTTTAGTGTAATTCTGCACTCTAATATTGCAACGCGCGTGAAGCCATTGAAAACGTCATTAAATAAATTGCACTCAATCAAATATTTCAGTGCAACTTTTATTTTAAGTTTCCGTGCTTTTGATGTGACGTCACATTTCTTTAACATCCCCTCCCCCTCGTCATACATCATCACAATGACCCTCCGCTCGACCTCTAGGCGCGTATAGCTATTCAATTTAGAATTTAAATTTACAAAATCACTACAGACTACAGCCTACACCACACAATGATAATGGTCACTGTGACAAACAAAATCACACATACATTTCACAAAATGACCTGGTTTCTAACTTTGAATCAAAACATGATTTAAATTGCTGAGAGGGGGAGGGGGAATGATCAACCTATTTATAAATAATGAACTCCAACTCATTAGACAGAATGACAAAATCGTAAATGGTAAAGATTAAGATTAGGCCTAGCTCTGTGCCTTAGCTATATGAAATATCGAAAGGCAATTTTTTTCGACTCTGTCATATCATAAATAGTCAACTTTGATGTTGGTTTATTATTTATGTTTATTTGAATTTGCTATGATTTTTAAAAGCAGAATCCGAATACGTGACGATGTCAAGTCAGTGTATATGATAATATATATGTTCTGGCATTGTCATTTCTTATATTATATCATAATTTGATGAAAAAAATATTTCATTTTTTAAATACGTTAATATTTAACGATGTAGCTGCATAAAGATTAACCGAAACTTTCACTCACCTGGTATATTGGGACGTTCACTCACCTGGTATATTGAAACGTTCACTCACCTGGTATATCGGGACAGATTTCTCTTGAGGAAAGGTGTTTAAAATTCGTTAGCTATTAATTCGCACAAGTTAACTTCAAAATACATAAGCCAATATGTCAGCCTTGCGCCTATCAGACAGTTAGGGCCAATTTCAATTAAGTCACACCCTCCATTCAGTAGTGCAGTCCTCTTGTTTGCAAACAGTCCAACACGATCTGGGTCTGTCATTTATCAGGCTGTGTGCTTTATCTGGCAGGTTTTTTCAGGTCTAGCGAGAGAAGTGGGGTGGAGAGGGCGTCAAAGGTTGATTGACAGGTCCATCTTGGGTGGAATTGACAGGTACACCTTGGGTGGAATTGACATGTCAACATTGGGTGGAATTGACAGTTCAATTTTGGTTGAATTGAAAGGTCAACCTTGGGTGGAATTGACAGGTCCGCCTTGGTTTGAATTGACAGGTCCACCTTTGAAGATTGTTGTTGTTGTTGTTGTTGCTAACACTAGTGACATAATTGCTAAAGCCACGGGCTTCTGACTCTCTTCATCCACCCCGCCCCTCTTTTCCTTATGGTTTTAATCATTTAATAATGTACATTATTTCTATTGACATTCCATTAAGTGAAAATTGCTAAAATGAAGATGTGCTGTTAAGAGAATTTATTCTCACTAGAACTTGATCAGAATTCTTTTCACCTCATAGAACAGGGGTCCTTAAACGTTTGAACGGGGGTTCAGGTGACATCCATCCGACAGGGGCAGGACTGGCGTTTGAAGAAGAAAAAAATAAGAAAATAAATTGTTTGCTCAATGTTAAGTTCTTAAGTAAGGAAGAACAAACATGTACCTATTTCGATAATAATTTTAAATTAAGAAATAAAACGATTTTTTTGAAGGATCAACAGCTTTAATAAGTATGAAGAGAATATTTGCCTGCTTTTGGCTGTGTAGACAACAATGTCCAGCGTAAATATTTGTCGCGATCACCACACGGGTACAGTGGTTAGGTACGGGGGTTATACGACCATGTTCTATGGCCCCCCGAGGGGCCGAAACTTGAGAACCCATGAGACCGTACGATCAAATATTCTGTTGACATACTGGGAAGTTTTCTAAAAAAGGAAAATAAAGAAAAAAAATATAGTTCCATAGCTCTGCGTTGTTTATGGTGAACCGTGCCCATTGGCGGTGGTAGACACTTTGTAATAGCCATATTCATCCGCTTCACTGACTCCGTGTGCATTATTGAGTGTACATGTGTAGAATTGTTTTCTTGCGGCTGGTCACTATTACTGGGAAGTTTTCTAGCGAACCTTGAATACTTTGAAAGTTAAAATTATGTTTTAAAATATATTTAGTGTTGAGACTTTCTCTGGTGTGGAATGGTGTTGAACAGAAACCAATGAGCTAGAGAACTCAAGCAGCCAAAGATAAAAGCTACCGCGTATGCGTGGGGGCAGGCCTGGACTTAACAGACTCAGGGCCCTAAGGCACTTGACATTCTGCCCCCCCCCAAAAACCAGCTCAGAACGCGGCTTACAATGGCAAACCAACACAAACGAACCCCGTGCACTTGACTACTGGGCAGTGTATGCAAAATGTACTAAAAATATTTATTATACTATTATTTTCGATAAAGCTTTTTGAAAATGAAGCCAGGCTTTTGGGATTATGTAAAGATTCCACCACCGGGGCCCTTTGGCTGGCTGGGGCCCTAGGCCCGGGCCTTGTGGGCCTAGGCGGAAATCCGGCCCTGCGTGGGGGAGGGGCATGCATGGGGCCTGTGGTGAATGGTGCGTGACAAGTTTCACTGGTAGATCTTAGTGACGTGAGAGATCATAATTTATTTATAGACTAGACCCGTGTTGTAATTGACATATTATGTGGTTAATGTTACGTCTGACGAGGCGTGTCCTACACACACTTTACGCCCTACTGTAGTGCCGTTGTAAAGGCGTAGCGATGGTATGGATATGGGGTACATATATCCCAGGGCGCCACTAGACAGGGGCGCCTAAATGAGGTTTGCAACTTTACATTGTAATGAGAGAAGAGGGGTAATGTATTTATTAAATGAGGGGTGCCAACTGCGAAGTTCATTGTTCACTGTTTGTCCCGGGCTCAAATTATCGTAGCTACGCCTTTGTGTCGTTGAACACGCTCCATGTGATGCCAATTTGTAGAACGTCACCCATTCGGAGGTGATGCTATTTATATACATCAAGCTAGCTACACGGAAAAGGTGTGGTAACGGGTCAGGTAAAAGGTGCAGAGCTCAAAGTCGACAAGTGAACAGCGTCCCCCTCCCTTTCCACCAGACCTTTCTAGTGACAAAGTCGCCATGAAGGACAAGGTCGCCATGAAGGACAAGGTCGCCATGACATGTAAAGAACAAAGCTGGGAAAATGTATGTGCGATACCAGTCAATATAAGCGTGGATCTTGAACAAATTTTTTAAGCATGAACATCTTACGGGCAACTTCGGCCTAAGCGTACTCCTATCAGTACTATCAATTTCTCGCAGAGGTGTAGTTAAAGGAGGGTGGGAGGGGACAGAGGGGAAAAGGCCCACAGTCATCAGAGATGTTAAATAAATATCGACCTTGAGCGCCTCTATATCTTCTACTCTGCTTTCTATTATCACTCCCGATTTTGTTCGCAACTCTGCCGCTTAGCATTTTTATGTTTATTTAGTCGCAAAGAAATCATGACGGAGACAAAGAAGTGTCCTTTCGAAAATAGAAATAAAATAAAAAACATTGTAGGCGTTGGAAAGCAAACTAAATTCAAATACTAACTATATTTTCGAGTATTCCAATTCTATTGCCAATTGACAATTGCAGGACAAAGATAGCGCCTTTATTAACGGACGATCTTGCAAGGAACAATTTTTCGCAATTATTTGCATAAATCTTTTTTTCTTTTTGAAGCTAGTATTTTTTTTAAAATCTTTAATATACTATATAAAAAAATATTTTTAAATAAAGTTTAACATTAATTTTGTTTCAATAAGGGTACTCATTTGGGCCAAGGTAATTAATGAATGAAATTTATTAAAGAGTTGTCCTTCCCTCTCCTACCCCCACAGGCCGGAGCCTGTTAAAAGCGTAACCAGTTGGTAACCAGGTCAACCAACCGTAGATCCTAACCTCATTTACCCCGTAGCAGCGAAATGTCCCAGCCCAACAGGATTGCCTGTAAACAAATATATTACTAGTTGGCATAACTGCACAAGTAAAATGGCGACCAAGGGATCTGAAGTAGACTCGCAGGACATTGTTATTGTTACTCCAGAAGAGGAGAAGGCTTTGCATAATTTGTTTCTAAAGCTGGACGTGAACGACGATGGAAAAATTGATATGAACGATTTGATAAAGGCCATGACAACGATGCAATTGCCTCAGGTTCCTGGTCACGCAAAGGTGAGCCAAGCCTAAACTGAACGTCAGGTTAAGTAAAAAACTATAAACTTTTTTAACCGGACCGGCTGGTGGGAAAGGGAAATTGTTGACTCATGATTCACACTACACTGCTATCCAATTTTGTTGACTTTGCAGTTTGCATTTAATTTTTGCTCATTGTTTAAAGTATAATTATAATTAAATAGACAATATTTGTGATAAAAAAGTTAAACATGACTTTGACTTAGTCTTAGTAATTTATTATTTTAATAATTAATAACGATTTATAATAAATAATAGTAATTAGTAATTTAATGATGGCTCTAAAATTTAAAATTAATAATTATAATTAATAATGGCCCATTAAATGATTAATAATCATAATGAATTATCAATGTTAAGCCAAAGGTCTGAAAATGAAAAAGCTTGGTAGGGCCAACAGCTGTAAAAGTAAAAGAGCTACATCACACTTAACGCACACATTCTAATGCATGTACAGACACTGTACAGTGAATTAAGGTGTATTTCCATTGGGAGGGGTTTTTGGTGATGCATCCATTTTTCATGTAAATGAAAGTTAAAGCTTGGATTGTGTCCAGTGTGTTAAACTCACAGAAAAGTACCAAGACCAACACCTAGAAAAATAAAATATAATATATATAATACTAAATTTTAACCTAAAGATTTAAGCTTACAATTTGGTAATATTTTTGTGAGTTTAATAAATAAGAATAGTTAATTTTTACATTGCCATCCCCATCAAAGATTTTGAACTGTAAAAAATTTCCAATTTTACCAGAATTTACCATGTTTTGTTGAATTCACCCTGCCCTTTAAATTATAGACTATAAATATTTTCTGTTCCTGCACATTTTTTAAAAAGATAAAGTCCCAAGTCTAATTAATATTTTTTTAATTAAAAAAAACAAAAAAGCAATTTTGTTCATTTTATGGAAATTGAATATACATGTACAAATGTATAATGCTTAAAATTATAGTATGGTCTCAAAAAATGTGTGCTCAGTTTCCAAATTTAGGTGCCCCATCTCATTTTGAACAGACTGAAAATCAATAGGATTCAGTATTCAGTAGAATGTGGGGCATTAATATACTGACCAATATTACCTCCTTCATATGTTTTGCGGTCTTTTATAAAATTGTATACTTAAAACTAAATTAAGTATTCTAATGAATATTTATATTTTTATCAAGAATCCCATCAGCAGTTATTTATTATTTCAATTTTTTTCAAAAGACATTCTTTGAGAAGTATGATAAAGATGCTGATGGTCAAATCAATTTTGATGAGTTTGTCAAATATGTCAAGGAACATGAGAAGGAGTTGTTGTCATACTTTAAAAAAATTGATACCAACTCAGATGGTGAGTATAAACATGTGATATATATAGGGTTATTACATTTGTATGTATTTTATGTGATAAGATTATAAAACTAAAACTTTTAAAAAATAATTTCAAGTGCTCAAGCATTTACATGTATTATTTATTTAGTGTCCTGTCAAACTTATGTAAATATATTAGGGCTGCGGAAATCAATGATTAATTAATTAATCATTTAATCATTAAATTTTAAAAAATTGATTTAAATTTATTTGTTTCATTTAATTCGATTAAAATTTAAGAAAATATTTCTAATATGTTTTTTCTCCAATTTATTAATAATTTATTTTTTGTTATTTACATACTTTTCCCTTGTATTATTATTATTTATTTAGACGTTCATGCCTAAACAAAAAGGTTTTTCTTCCTTCTTTCTTGCATAGCAGAACAATTTTGTTGTGTTGCGTCACAAAATTTGGGAGCCATGGAATTACGGCGACCTAACCGATTTCGCTAAATAATGAATCGCGACATAATGGGATCTATATATGGGTTATACAAATATAATTAATCAAAATTAATCAATTAATTTTTTTTCCGATTAATCGAGAAATATTTTTTTAAATCACTACCAGTCCTAAAAATATATATAAAAATTCAAGGTGCTATTATTGGAGTTAATTTATTTTGAAATCCTTGTATTATTTTTAAACTATTGGTCTATTTTTCATGCATTCTTTAATTTAATTGCCAGGCTATGTTGATGCTGGTGAAATTGTGGAGTCCTTCAAGAAACTTGGAGTCCACATTGAGAAGTCAGAGGCTGAGAAGTTGCTGAAAAGGTAAGCAAACAAAAAATGAGTAAATGTCAAATGTATAACAGATAAACAGGGTATTAGTTAGCCTGACAGGACGTAACACAACAGCGAACGTTTCGGCAAAGAGCCTTCCTCAACGAACAAATAGTACACAAATAAAACGAAAGAATAAAAAAACTTAGCTGCGGTGAAATCCAATTAGTCCAGTCAAGTTTTGTCTTGTCTTATCTATACAGACGCTCCTTCTATACAGAAGATTAATGCGTCCACATACCATGCCGGTCTGTTGGCAAGTGATGCAGCGTTCACAGGCCACTGCTGTAAGGGTTCCTCGCATTACCCAGCAGCCTTTACTTCCCTAACTAGTGTTAGGTGCTGGGTGGACTCAAGGACGCCCTAGGCCTGGGAACAAATCCTTGCCTTCACATGGATTCGAACCCATGACCATCGGTATGCCAGCGGAGCACGCATGCCACTCGACCACCATGCCCCTAAGTTTTATTTTTAATTTCCCATTCATTTTGCATGCCATAAAACTTTAGCACATTTATGAACTTTATAATATTTTAATTTCCCACACCTATTACATCACAGATTTGTTAAATATTAAATAAATATATTGATTTAGATTTTCATAAAATAAACAAACATAAGTACTATGCACTATGTTACATTTTATTTTAATGAAAAATAGTATGCACCAAATGCAATTGTGTTTTATTTTTAAAGATCTTTTTTTTTAGATATAGGAAATTTTTATTATATTACATGACACACAACATGCATTTTGGTTATTTTTGGAGTGTGCCAAAGTCATAGAATCAGTGAGTGAATAAATCAATGAATAAGTCAGTCAGTGATTGGGGTAGATATATAATAGATTTCTCTGTACCTCTCTTTTTGACATAAATATTTTATCATTTTAACTCTCCATCAAAAATTTATTAGCACAACATTTGTTGTTTAAATAGAGCCACATATGTTTGCCAGTCTATTTTATTGCACAAGGCTTATTTTTCAAAATAATAATAAATAATCCCTCTTGTTCCCAGAATGGACACAGACGGCACTCTAAAAATAGACTGGAATGAATGGAGGGAGTATCTCATTCTTACCCCTAGTGATAGCATCCATGACATCTTGCATTACTGGAGGCACTCATCTGTGAGTACATCATTGTGTAGACACACTTGTGTACATCTTTCAAGTTGATTTAAGGGGAGATCATCTCTCACCTAATTATGTTACATTATAAATTGTAAAAATAATTCCCTCTCACACTGAATGTGTCTCAGTGAATATTCAAGGGAGAGTAAAGCTTCAGTAGAAATCTTTAAAGTTATTAAAATACATCATTCCTAACTGGCTATAAAAAATGAGAAGCTTGACCGTGTATCTCTAGTTAACCCATAATTGCAGATCAATGGGTAAGAACCTAGACAAGTATAAAAATCCTTTAAATACAATATTTCTAATTTTTGATCTGGTGGTAGTGCTTGGAGGCCAGATCTCTTCTCTTTACAAGAATTGCTTGCATTTATTTACTATATTGCAATGTCGTGAATTCAGTGCCAAATGTTGAACGTTTCTCTCTAACATTTCCACTACAACCTCTTCATATTTCAACTTGAAAGATGTTCTTGAGAATTTTTTTTCAAATAATTTATTTTAAAAATATCCAACATTTATATCACAGGTAAGTTTTTATCTGGCATTAAAACAATTCTGAGTTTTGTAATAAACTTTTTGAGAATTTTGAAATGCATCTTGTTGAATGCCAAGCCTTTCAATATTTAATTCTATCGCGGTGAACAAGAAATTAGATCAATTGGTGCAGTGTGTTATTTCAAGGAGATGATTGGAATAACTCTGGATTCCTGTGAGCAATGTGATCTATGTGGTGTTTTCAATAGAATCTATTTGTGCTGGCTTTCTGTTTGAGAAATGAATTCATCGGATCAATTTACCTTGTGTGTGTATGTAGTGGACTGATGGAGTTTCTGAAATGCAGTGTAAAGAAGAAATCAGTGTATTATCAAAGTATTGTTTGATCTTGTTTCATTGTCTTTCAAATTGCATCCTTAATAAGACAAACTCTGTTTTTTGTTATGCTTTTTTTGTTTGTTTTATGCTTCATGCTGTATATATTGTATAAATAGAGAGTTTTGTAAGATTTTTACAGTGTAAAAAAAAACCTCCTATTCTGTAAAAGTTAATGGATTAATTAATTTTTTTTTAAAGTTCATCAATGAAAACATCATTTTTTCAACTGTTATTTTTTATTGTATGCGCCAGTTTCAATAACTATAATTAGTTTAATCATGTGTTTGAATTGAGGGGAAACCTTTTACCAGTTTTGCAATCTTTAAGCTGTGATTTATAGCTTTAAAGAGTTGGACTGATTTGTAATAAAAATTATTATTGTCTTAAAAGATTCTTAGTATCTACATAATGAATTTTTTTTTGGTAAAAAAATCACCTGAATATTAAAGATTTTAAAAACAAATATCATAAAGTAATTTAAAAAATGTATAAAAGATTGCTATTAGTCTTCGGATAGACAATAAAAATGGTAAATTGACAATGACAATGTCTTATTAATATAAGCAGTAACAAATTAATTTGTTCAACTCGTGCATTTTGAATACAAAAATATGGCATTAATTTTTACATAATATATTAAATTTATAAGTTTCGTATTTGTATCTTGATAATTTGATTTTCATTTCGTATAAGACAAGGTAATAACTAATGCGCGTACTGGACTTAAATATAATATGACACGGGGAGTAACTATTTCGTAAAGCTATTTAATTGAGTTTTGTCAGTTATTCCTCTTGGATTTCCTATCTTTTATTTCCAAATGTATTTTCTCCCACCAACCCCCACCTCTCTCTCTCTCTCTTTTCTCTCTCTCTCGCTCTCTCTCTCTCTCTGTCTCTCTCTCTCTCTCTCTCTCTCTCTCTCTCTCTCTCTCTCTCGCCCCCCACCTCAGTGTTTCAAACGCACCATGTTGTAAATCAGTAATGTTTTTATTGTTGAATCAAATATCATGTAATTGAGTGCTACTGGCACACTGCCCCTACTCATCGTCATATATTTTCTCTCTCTCTCTCTCTCCAGCCCCCCACCTCAGTGTTTCAAAC
Organism: Ampullaceana balthica; assembly: GCA_944989445.1. Lineage (NCBI taxonomy): Eukaryota > Metazoa > Mollusca > Gastropoda > Lymnaeidae > Ampullaceana > Ampullaceana balthica. Next base: position 43,697 of record CALYLW010000001.1, on the reverse strand, counting down.
GCACCATGTTGTAAATCAGTAATGTTGTTGTTGTTGAATCAAATATCATGTAATTGAGTGCTACTGGCACACTGCCCCTGCTCATCGTCATATATTTGAGCACATGCGTAATGAAACTTCCCTTAAGGGGCCGTCCATAAAGTACGTCACGCTCCAGAGGGGGGAGGGGGGGGTAAGAAAGTGTGACAGTTTCTGACAAGGGGGAGGGGGGTGTCCAGCCATGTGTGACGTCACGGTGTTTTATATTAAATTTTAATTATTTTGTTAATAAAAAACACAATTTTTGTTCGAAAGTGTGACGTACTTTAAGGGGGGGGTCCAAGATTTGTGACAGGGGGAGGGGGGAGTTAAACATTGTCAAAAATAGCGTGACGTACTTTATGGACGGCCCCTAACCGGCAGTAGTATAGCATTGAAAATGTATTTAATCAGTCAGTGTTATGTGCGTGCAAGTTAACATGAGTTGTTTCATGAGAATCCTCGATAGGGACCTGGAGAAAATGTATTGTAATTGTGGTCATGAATAATGAGGACTCTTGGTTCATCCGATACTTTGCTTTCACCGATATCATGCCGCATTCGATACAAAATGCGACTTTTGATGCCATGTTTCCACCGCACTCTGTTCAATGCCATTCGTCCCCCTATATAATGCTTCATTCGATACTATGTTTTAATTTCATACCATACTTCTTCTAATATTTTGTTTACTTCGATACCTGGCTTCCCAGGATAGCACCCCGGTACCTTTAATTAATATTATTACCTTTAATGAATACGTGTAAGTCAAGGACAAGGAGTCTGTTTACCTGAACGATTTGATTGGCAGTTCGGCCTGAGACACATTCGGGGGCGAGGCCTTGTCTCCTTGTTCCCTTTTTCCCCATCTTTCTCTCTCCATCCCTCTCTCTTTCTCTCTCTCTCTCTCTCTCTCTCTCTCTCTCTCTCTCTCTCTCTATATATATATATATAATATATATATATATATATATATATATATATATATCTACGTCTCTCTTTGTTTCTCTCCCTCTCTCTCTATCTTTCTTTCTCCGTCTGTCTCTCTCTCTCCCAAGCTGAATGTCAATTCTATCTCCCTCTATCCTCCCTGACCCTATCAACCCTCAACACCGCCTCGTACAACGCTGGTCTTCTGTTCATGGTTTGTTTCTCATGAACATTACAAGCTTAGCACGAAGGGAGAAGGGTATTGTTGGGTCTCTGGTCGTACTTACTGCACTAGAATTCTTGACGTCTGCCGACCTGCACTGCAATGTACGACACCCAGCTGATAGATGGCAGTGGGAAGGTGAAGGTCGTGGGATGGTGAAGGTCGTGGGATTTATTGCTACCGAGTGTTTTTGTATGTCACGTCTCCAAACTGTTGCGGTGTTATTCTCCTGCCCACCCCCATTCTCCTGCCCACCCCCATTCTCCTGCCCACCCCCATTCTCCTGCCCACCCCCCATTCTCCTGCCCACCCCCATTCTCCTGCCCACCCCCATTCTCCTGCCCACCCCCATTCTCCTGCCCACCCCCATTCGCCTCGACCACCCCACGAACCTTCCATGATAATCTTGCACCGTCAACAGCTGTGCAGTGCTTCGTATGAGTTGTATGCAACATAAGTGCCACCTACCGTCATACACTTGTGTTTGTTGTGCGATGATTCGGTTAGTGAACCATTACTTCATATCAGAACTAACACAACACAAACATGGATGACTTTGTACTACCTGTGTGTCAGACCTTCATGATGTTGTGTAGTAAACCGTGACCCGTCAAAACGGCCCCTGTCAAAACGGTTCCCAGACAAATTGTTTACATTTTTAAACACAAACATTTTTTTGCATTTTAAGCTTTTGCCAACTTTTTCACCCTTAAAAAAAAGTGGTCAAATTGTAAAATTCTTTCTTGTGATGTTATTATTATTGTTTCTTGTGAACTAAACCTGACACTGAATCGGTGAGTAAAAATACTAAAATAATATGTGATTGTATATTTGACTATTAGTCCATCTATTAGTCCAGGCCCGTTTTGTCGATGAACCGTAGTACACACACAAGGATGACTTTGTACTACCTGTGTGTCAGACCCTCATGATGTTGTGTAGTACACACACAAGGATGACTGTGTACTACCTGTGTGTCAGACCCTCATGATGTTGTATAGTACAGTGCTTCTCAAAGTGGTGGTCCGTGGACCGGTGCTGGTCCGTGGGCCATCCACCAATGGTCCGCAGAAGTTATAAAAAATGGACTGAAAAAATTGTCAGTGCAGGTAAAATAGTGCACCGGTCCCTGGTGCAATGGAGCAAATTCCTGCCGGTCCGCCATACTAAAAAGTTTGAGAATCACTGATCTACAAGATAAAACTTGCCAACGCACTCAGTCAAACACAAAATCGCAAAAAGCATTCACAAACACACCGAATATATCGTCCATTAGTCAGCTGTACTTATTTACTCTAGCCCAGAGTTTTTAATTTATTAGTACATGTACTATTATTTCCATCAATAATTATTGCTGTTATTGCAAGAGAGCCCTTTGAAGCGTTTGCTCAAGTAACCACACAAAGACACAAGTTTTAATTTTATCGCAAATGGGTAAGTATATATTCTTATCCTAACAACCACATAAATGAAAGGACGGTTTGCGGTACACATAAGCTACGTTTATCGTTAGAAGAAATATACGTAAATTCCGACACTTAATTTTGCATGAAAGCAAACAAATGATAACTCATGTATATGAAATAAGCACTTGTTCACCCTGGCAGGCCGTTATATTTGTTTAGGCCAGTGCTTCTCAAAGTGGTGGTCCGCGGACCGGTGCCGGTCCGTGGGCCATCCGATGCTGGTCCGCAGAAGTTACCAAGAAAGGGCAGTTCACTACCACGTCAGCACAGGGAAAATAGTTCACCGGTCCCTTGTGCAATGGAAAAAATTCCTGCCGGTCCGCAATATTAAAAAGTTTGAGAATCACTGGTATAGTACACACACAAGGATAACTTTGTACTACCTGTGTGTCAGACCCTCATGATGTTGTGTAGTACACACACAAGGATGACTTGTACTACCTGTGTGTCAGACCCTCATGATGTTGTGTAGTACACACACAAGGATGACTTTGTACTACCTGTGTGTCAGACCCTCATGATGTTGTGTAGTACACACACAAGGATGACTTGTACTACCTGTGTGTCAGACCCTCATGATGTTGTGCATGTAAGGTTTGCCGAGTCAATGTTCTCTCTAAGGTTCCTTGGTCCATGTGCAAAGTAAAACCAACTAGTGTGCAAAGTTTCACAGAATCCATTTTTGTGCAATATTTTACTAAATTTCCTAAACTGCTTCGCGGCGTCTGTCAAATATCTGCGCCGCCGCGCAGCATTAAGGGAACATTGGTGCCGACATTTTTCTTCATATCTCGTGACGGCATTTTTTGACAATTTTTTTTTCTCCTCTTGACAGTTTGATGAGTCCTAGATGGAATCTTCCCTAGCCACGGGTGGTACGGTACCCCCTGGCGTAGATCATTGTTAGCGGCTCTTTACTTTATGTTTAATGGATCTACGGCGAACCTTTTTGGGGTCGCGTGCCCAAAATTCTACCAAAACCCACTTAATTATGGCAAAGTGCCAACACTCCAATGAAACCCGAAAATGGGGATTACGCTTAGCTGGTTTGATTAAGGGTGTAATATTTTAGCCGCGTGCCGGCTGATCGGCTCTGTGTGCCGACTGTGGCACGCGTGACATAGGTTCGCCATCACCGATCTAGGGCGTTGACCGTTGCAAGGGAATCAGTGGCAAAAGCATTGGCCCGAACCCATGCCACACCCCTGGTTATACATACATTAGGGACCGATCAGATGGAATCCAACTGTGCATGGGCCATGTCGATGTGTGTATTCAAACTGAACTTGACGCCAGTGTAATCCTGGTATGACTCGGTGGACTATAGACTACTATGCCATGGTAGGAAAACTGGGTCAAATGCAGCTAAAAATCAGCAGCAGGAAGAGGTACAAATTTCTCATTGAAAACCCTATACAATTGAATCATTTAATGTGCACTATGACCCTTCACAGCTATAGATAGTCAAAGCTGATTTCCGAACCCGCATTCAGGTCGCGAAAGAGCCGCCTGCGGTTCGCGAACTGCGATTTTCCGACCACTGGTCAATGCTGAGTTTTGCGACCCGCCACAAATGTAGGAGCTATAATTTATAAGCCATATTTCGACTTAATACTAGGAGTTAACTCATTAATACCACACTTGTTGAAATCAAGGCCCGCGGGGTACATCCAGCCCGCCCAACAATTTTATCTCACCCACGAGTTCTTGACCGGTGTACATTGCTATCCGGCCCGAGGCAGAATCTTATATAAATATAATTTTGATTGCTCTGCGATATACATTTCAAATCAAATTGCGTAATTAGCAACTTTGGCAAACGATAGGCTATCAGAGAACTTCGATCTAATTAAGTGAAAATAAAGTGTTGAGTGTGTGTGCTTGATTGGGTGGTGAGCATTTTGGTACAAACCAAAATCAAACAATATGTCATAAAATGCACCAACGTTAAAAGAGAGAAGAATAAAAGGGCTAATCTTTAAAAGGGTGAAGAAAAAAGTTTGATTCTTTTTAAAAAATATTTTAAAAGGCCTTTCAAAGTCGCCGATTTTAGCGGTAAACATGCGTATCTAAATGTTGGTGATAATTCATGTGGTTATAATCAAGTTATGCAATGAGACGGAACTACAAGAAAAGATCCCAAATAGCCAACTCTACAAATAGGCATAAAAGCGAAAATGAGTTTGTCAATATCTTTTTATTATAAAATCGTAATTTCGCGTTTAATTTCTATTTAAGTTTATATTAAAGGTTAAAATTTCCAGTAATCGGCCTGCAGCCTTAATTAAGCTTGATTGAGTTTTGGCTGGCTGAATCATTGAGTTTGACACCCCTGCTTAAACGGTTTGACAAGCCACCCGACGCATCTTTGCGGGTTTGAATTTGATGTGTCACTGTCATGGCTTTACACACTACACACCGTGAATAAGATCAGTGAATGGTGTGACGAGCGGTTACTTCACAATCAAAGGTGTCTGACTGCGGGACAGTCCATTGTGCATGCGGCACTCCATGCCTAAGTTGCCAAGTCGTCAATACCACTCTTACTAGTGCCACTCAATAATGCTGACCTCTCTCCTACCGAGGGAGTTTATTTCTCGACAGTGCTGATCATACAAGTTCACTAATAAAAATAGAAATGGGCAATAAGTATACATGCACAATAGGCTGACGAAAACAGACACACGATTAAATATATGTAATTCATATTAAATAAATGTACATGATAGTACATGTAGTGAGTGATTTTGTTTTTGATTCATTAGAAATTCACCTTTTTTTGTGGCATCATCTTGCGTAACGAGGATTACCAAAAAAAAATCACAAATATTTGGTTGCAGTGTTTATTTAGATATTATCTGTAACATTTTGCTTTCAACCTTCCGCTTAGTTGACACCTCCATCCCCCCGGCTACATACACTGCCACCAACCCTCTTGTCTGTAGCAGTTTACAACCCAGCTCTGCTCGAGCTGGAGTGACAGTCGAATATCAAACTGAAATGACAGTCGAATATCAAACTGAAATGACAGTCGAATATCAAACTGGAATGACAGTCGAATATCAAACTTAAATGAAAGTCGAATATCAAACTGGAATGACATTCGAATATCAAACTGGAATGAGAGTCGAATATCAAACTGAAATGAAAGTCGAATATCAAACTGGAATGACAGTCGAATATCAAACTGAAATGACAGTCGAATATCAAACTGAAATGACAGTCGAATATCAAACTGAAATGACAGTCGAATATCAAACTGAAATGACAGTCGAAATATCAAACTGGAATGATAGTCGAATATCAAACTGCAATGACAGTCGAATATCAAACTGGAATGACAGTCTAGCCAACAGGGTGCATATGGACGGGGCGTAGTGGGAAGGAAGGTGGTGAGCCCATGTTTTAATTATTTATGGCGCTATGGATGGACGAAGCATTCTTTTTTTTTCTTCTTCTTTTTTTTTCTTCTTTTACTTACTATCAATTACCATTAAATATAATGACATATGTGAACTCCAATTAAATTCCTATACATTATTCAATTCGTATACTATTGTAAGTCAGTAAGTTGGAAATATTTGTTGGAAAACTAGCGAAGTAAAACCATCGTCAGATTAGGGGAAAATAATTTTATAGACATTCCAGTTGATGTCGCCGGGGACAGATATAAACAGATTAATGCTGGCTTATTTAACAGCTGGTATCATATAGGCCAGGGGTCGGGAAATGTTTTGTATGAGAGAGCCATGAACACCACCTATTTTGAAAAGTAATACTGTGCGATAATAATAACTAATACTAATAAATACTAATAACATTGTTAAGCTGTTTTTTTTAATATGCCATTAATATGAAGATCAAAGGATTCTGAATAAACGTATTTTTTAAAAATAAAAAAAAATATTACCGAATATTTGTCTGAGAGCCATATGCAGCCATCAATAGAGCCACATCTGGCTCGCGAGCCATGGTTTCCCGACCCCTGATATAGGCCTACTTAAAAGAAACCCACAAAAATATGCGTTAATTACCCTTTGCAACATTTTAAAAACTTAATGTTTTTTACCAGTGGACATAAAAGTGGGGGTGAGACTGCAATCGGGCTGGGTAGAAAGGGAAAAAAGTTATATAAAATGGGTTTACTTGAGCCTGACAGGACGCCGCAAAACAAAGAACGTGTTGGCAAAAGGTCTTCGTCGGCGAACAAACAAACAAAACCAATAGCAGTACTAAAATACACCAAGGACCGAAACCATTTATAAAATCGTATCCTCCTTTTTAATATCATAAATATTTATTTTGTGCGGACTGGTCTCATAAGACTTGCGGGCCGATGCTGCATGAACCACTCACTATTTGGTAAACTTTACTCTAGTTTTCCCCGGCGCGCACAAGTTTGGACCGAGATTAAAAAAATGTGAATGCTCTCATTGTGATACTATTCAAACTGTAGTATTTATTTATTTATTTTTTGAGTCAGAGTTTAGTGCATTTCTATTTTAAAAATACTTCAGTTATAATCGCCAATCTTTGCACAAGAAGACTGCACTGAACAACAAACCTGTCTGATTTCATGGGACGGGATGAGGGAATAGACAAGCTTTGGCGTCGTAATAACCATTCTTAGAATTGTCAAGACTTTCAGGACTTTGGCCTTAGGCCTGGTGTGGTGTTTGTTTTAGAGTATGTCACCTGCTGTGAGATTCAATAGAACCAGCTTTTGACCAGTGTTGGCAGTAATTACATTATTTTGACCATTGAAAAGCTCACCATTGTTGTCCGTGAAACGTGTTAAATTCGTCATCTCCTGTCCAGTCTCGCCTGGAGCGCACTAGACAAACCCCAGCGCGAAGGACGTCTTACGTAACATTCAATGAAACCTATAGCCTGACCACTGAACTGACCTGTCGACTGGTTGATGTGGGGAGAGGTTATTGGAATTTGGTGTGTAGGAAGGGGTGGAGGGAGTTACTTCAAGGCAGCACACTTCTGACGCTATAGAAGAAGGGATTTTAAATCTCTTTATATTTCAAGCAGCCGGCCGACCACTTTCCGCGGAAGTCAACAATTGCGGGCAATGCAAATAGAATACTGGTAGAAGTAGCTACTAAATTGTTGTAGGTCTACATTTCGATGAAATAGCCAATCGCTGATCACAGCCAGTCAACACGCTCTGCACAGACCAGTTTTTAGTGTCTTGTCAATGTTGAGTGCGCCTCATATCGTTGGCTCAACACAAACGTACTATGAAATGTATACTCTCCCACCGATGAAATTTTTAGCCTCTCCCAATGAAATATACCTCCTTCTCCCAATGAAATGTAGGCTACCCTCCTCTCTTCAATGAAATATACCCTCCTCTCACAATGAAATGTATCTCATTCTCCCAATGAAATGTAGGCTACCCTCCTCTCCCAATGAAATGTAGGCTACCCTCCTCTCCCAATGAAATGTAGACTACCCTCCTCTCCCAATGAAATGTAGGCTACCCTCCTCTCCCAATGAAATGTAGGCTACCCTCCTCTCCCAATGAAATGTAGGCTACCCTCCTCTCCCAATGAAATGTAGGCTACCCTCCTCTCCCAATGAAATGTAGGCTACCCTCCTCTCCCAATGAAATGTAGGCTACCCTCCTCTCCCAATGAAATGTAGGCTACCCTCCTCTCCCAATGAAATGTAGGCTACCCTCCTCTCCCAATGAAATGTAGGCTACCCTCCTCTCCCAATGAAATGTAGGCTACCCTCCTCTCCCAATGAAATGTAGGCTACCCTCCTCTCCCAATGAAATGTAGGCTACCCTCCTCTCCCAATGAAAAGTACCTCTTGTCACAACTGTTTCTTAAATATTAATTACATTCATGTCACTAATACTATTTAAAAAACTACTGACATAAGAAATTAGCCTCACAGATAAAGATGGCATCTGTATCAGCAACTTGCCGTTTGATATCGATTGTCTGGCTAATGCCGGACAACCAAGGAACTTGCCGTTTGATTTAGATTGTCTGGCTAATGCCGGACAACCAAGCAACTTGCCGTTTGATATCGATTGTATGGCTAATGCCGGACAACCAAGCAACTTGCCGTTTGATATAGATTGTCTGGCTAATGCCGGACAACCAAGCAACTTGCCGTTTGATATCGATTGTATGGCTAATGCCGGACAACCACGAGTGAATACTAATAATAATATAAAACAGAACCGTTGTGACAAGTGAGAATAACTTATCGTACATTGGTCACCGCATTAATCATCTAGTTTCTGCACTGTCCCACTCCTAGCTTGGCGTGATTCTTAGAGCCAGTGTGGGGCCCTGCAGTGCTGCCTATGACAATTTTGGGAAAAACCTAGCCAACATGTCAAAAAAACCTAGATCCGAAAGAAAAAAACCTAGACACGCTAAAAATAAACAAATATGACGTCACAAAGCCCCCCCCCCAAAAAAAAAGCTGCATAGCTACTTAAAATCTAGCATGTTTAAAATCAATTTTACGTTATTTAAGTATGTATTGAGTGTTAGACTGCATTCTAATATCGTAACTCGCGAGATACATTTAATTTAAAACGTCATTAAATAAATTTATTGTAAGCATTCAAATATTTAAGTGAAGCTTTCATTTAAAGTTGTGCATTTTTGATGTGACGTCACAGTTCATAAACACCTCCCTCCCCTTGTCACACATCTCACTAAAGTGTGACCCCCCCTCCCCCCTTTTAGATGCGTGTCGTCATTTATGGTATTAGTCTGTTATACATAACTATTGGTAAAATATACTTACATCTGCATTTATTCAGCACTTATTTCATCTTCCTTATAAATCTTATTGGCAATCTTATCAGCATTCTAGGCATCATTCTTATTTTATCTATTACAGATACTCCTTTTATAAAGAATATTATTGAGTCCTACTTTTATCCATTGTTTGTGTCTAGTCTTGCATTTTTATTTGAGTTTTAAATGTTGATAGAGTTTTGGTTTTCCTCGTTTGATCAGGTAACCCATTCCACTTCTGAATCCTGGACGGAAAGGACGATAATTTTTATGTGTTTGTTGTTGCATGCGGAATAGAAAAAGTGTTTTTCTAGCTATGTCTATCTGAGGGTTGTATTAGATTATCTTTGGTTTATACCATGAATACTTGAGAGAATATTCTCTCAACGCAGACAGAAGAAAACGGTAGGGCTGTTAAGCTTGTGATGAGGTCTAATCAAATTGAATATTTTGGCTCATTCAAGCTGTTTTACCTTGTACCTGAATTCTTTAGACTGATGGCACCGCAGCAGCACCATCTTTCGAATTCAGTGGGGTAGAGCTATATATATCATAAGCGGGCGAAAAAACTGATGCCACCTAACGATTAATTTTATTTTTGAAAAATCGAGTTTATTTAGGATATTATTTGCACATATTTATTAATTATTGTACTTAAATATCGTTTATTTACTTTTTAAAAGAAAAACCTAGATTATGGCTATTTTAGAAAGAAAAAACTAGAAACCTAGACAAGGTTTAAAAAAACCTAGACAAGGTAAAAAAAAACCTAGATCTAGGTTGAAAAACCTAGCGCTGGCAGCACTGGTGGGGCCGTGTAGTGGAGGGTTATTCCATGTACTACTGCTTGGTGGCAGTATGTGGCTAAGGCTAATAGCTTCACTGTCCTAGACTGGAGTCCTGCGGTGTGAGGTTATTGTACTGAAGGTGGGTGACACTAGAGCAGGGGTCTCAAACTCCGATGGAGGCATGTGCCATTTTATCACGTAAGAGATGTGTGTCAAGGGCGCACCCCACCCATAGTAAACAAAAACAAAACAACTTAATACATCTTAACTTATTTTTCTGCTTATCATTAATAACATGTATTTGCTTAAATCAAAATTTTATTTTAATTAGTATGTTATGTATATAGAATCTATATATATATATATTTCACCTAAACGAGCATGTGCAAATGAGCATGACGAATGACCCTCGCTGGGGTCGACCGATCACCGTTGGCAAGCGTAGTGGGATGAAACGAGAAATTAAACAACCCCGTAAAAACAAAGTTTTTGACTATAAATCCCTTATATATGAGACAGAACTGAACGCGACAAACATTTACAGACTGAAACTGAGTTAAGTCCCCTTTGCTGTAAAACTCCGGGGGGGGGGTGGTCACCGATGACATGCGTGAACGACTCAAGTGGCACGGGACAATAACAAACTGTGAAATTGAATTACCTATAGTTAAATAGAGATAAACTTAAAGTCCATTAATTTAATTACGGTACATTCCATCGATCTGAAATTTTGAAAAGGTGGATTGTTAGGTGACACGAGTCTATGTGCAAATTTTCAGCTCGATAGCAGCACGGGAAGTGGGTCATTTTTTAAAATCCCTTATATTAACTTCACCGCCGTCTCTGTCGTTCTGTCGTCATCTCTCTCTCTGTCTTGGGCGGGCGGAAAAACAAAAGTAAAAAATGACCCACTTTCCGTGATCCGATCGAGCTGAAATTTGGCACACGGACCCGTCTCACCTAACAATGCATCGTATCAAAATTTCGGATCGATCGAACGTACCGTAATTAAATTTATGCCTTTTTAGTTTATCCTTATATAACGTATGTAATTCAAACTCACTGTTTGTTATTGTTTTTTTTCCACGGGATTATTCAGTCACGCGTTGACGCGACCCATCGAAGTACCGCGTGCTTTTGTTTACATTTTACGTGTCACGCTGTGCTCAGTCAAGCGATCGGTGATCAGACTCCAGGATTATGAAGCAAAGTTGAGTTAAGACAGATTCAGTCTGTAAATGTTTGTCGCGTTTGAAAATAATCAATACGGTTAGTTATGTCTCATATATAAGGGATTTATAGTCAAAAACTTTGTTTTTACGGGTTTGTTTTATTTACTTTTGTTTTTCCGCCTGCCCGACCAAGACAGACAGAGAGAGACGGCGGTGAAGTTAATATAAGGGATTTTTTATTTTTTAAAAGGGGGGTGGTGGCAATTTTTCTTGCGCTAACTTGCGTTGTTCATTCACAGAATAACACGTGATTCGTATTGTAGTTGTTATCACGTCCGCCTTGCACGCGGAAAGTCCTGGGTTCATGCCACAGCGGGAACATTTTTTTAAAAATGTTTGTTTCTGCCCATTATTTTTTCCCTTTTTTGTGACCCTCACTAGAGTCAGCCAATCAGAGTTTATGGTTGGCAAGGGATGGTAGTAAAGGGTGGGGGGCAGGTATCAACAACCGCAGTGCACATGTCTCCACGTTTACTCGCTTTTTTTCATTACTTCGTGCTGCTGTTTGTGTCTGTTCTCTCCCCCCCCCCTTTTTCTTTGCACTATCTATGATGATCAAGTCTGGTCTGCGGCGTATGTATGCCGCGGGTTGTATCTAGTTAAAATAAAATTTGATGTTTATTAATACTAGCTGTCTGAATTTCACTAATTGTGCATTTTTTGTAAGTTGACTGGCGGGACATAAAAATCTATTGGTGCGGGCCCGTGTTTGAGACCCCAGCACAGAGTGGAGCCGTGTAGTGACAGCTGGGATGTTATTGTACTATAGGTTGGTGACACTAATAGGTGGCATCATTTCATATTCTCTACTCAGCAGAACGCAGATATCAATAGATCAATTCTGTCAAATCATCATTTTATAAATAGCTGGCTAGTAAGGACGTAATGTTACTTAGTCATGAGCACCATAACATCGTTCGTAGCCGTCTTTTTCAAAATTGGTTATTTTTATTTCAATGATTTTATATGCTAAAATGCATGAAAATAGCTACCATTACTTATTACTACCATATTGAAAGTGAAAGCAGGAATTAACCACATTTTGTACAGCGCTGTCCCTGATTTATAGAACATAAAAATAGCTCCCACATTGGCGCTGAAAGCTGGAAATAACGACAGTTTTTTTTTGTGTGTGTGTACAGTTCTGTTCCTAGGTTATGCGCTTAACACCCCCCTTCGCTCACACGAAATCATTTTTTGTGGTTACTTTTTAACACCGATGGTTCTTCCAAATAGCACCATCTCTACTATTACCGCGTGGACATTCATCCCAAGAAGCTAATCGCAAGACGGTACTGGTTTGGACATTAGAATCGAATTGTCAAGATTGAACCAACCCGTAACATACGGCATCCTAGACAACCATTTTCATATCCCCTAACCTTGTTCTTGTTGCACGGGAAAGTGCACGTTTGTGTAACGGAATCGTGGGTGGGGGGAGATGAGGTATTACAGGACGTTTCTACGGCGTGACCAGGGTCAATGTCCTGGGGCCTTGTGGAATCAAGACGGGGGGGGGGCGGGGTGGGGTTAAGTCATGATTATACAGTGGCATAGGGCGGTTAAGGCAAATAACTTAAGCGTGTTGGGTAAAGAGGTTTGTAGGATGTTTGGGATATATATTAATCAAACGTCTGATGTCTCGGAGCGAATCATACAAGTTACTCTTTCCATTAACCTTAGTTTTCTAACTTTTTAAAAAAATTGTTGGTGGTTAAAAAAAATATTAATATAATATACATTTATCGGGAAAAGCGTATAATCTTATGTAGAGAAGGAGCGTCTGTAACAGATTCAGATAGGATACGCGCGCGTGCAAATCCTACTTTATGAATGAGTAAAAATTAACAATGATGACCAATAGGAATGACACTAAAAACGCGGTCAGTCAACTGACAAAACAGTAGCTATCTCTTCACCGATATCTTTTTTTTTCCTTCTGGCTCCGATTTTTTTTCAAATGTGTTGTCATCGCCCCAAACACTGTCTGGATGTTCAGACTAAGTAACACCGCGCCGGTTCATGGTAGATTAGTTCAATGGTCACAAGTGCCACAACGCCGGGCGTAGAGTAAATAAACCTCCCGACAGTCGACTTTGGACTTTGATCATGAATCATGGGCCTCCTATCTCTATCAACAAACAGCAGCGTAGGCGTAGGTGTCCTCTGTGTTTGGAAAGTGGTCAAACAACAGTCTGGTAAAGCTGTTGAATCCGTCCAACTGTCTCACACACCCTGCACCCAAAGTTAGAAACTGACTCCGTTTAAGTTGGGGTCACTCCACCGGGACCACAAAAGATTTTCAGTTAAAGATTTCTAAGGGATTTTTTTCAATCCGGGAATCCCGGGTTAAACAATTTTAGAAGAAAAAAATTATTTACCGTGACATTTGTGAAAGGACATATTTTCATAGATTGTTGTATCACTTTGTTGTCATGATCTGTAAAATGCAGCTTCATCGAATTACTTTTTTTTTACTAGGCATACCGCATACAACAGGTGCTCAGTAGTTATCACCTCTTCCTTACAATTATTGAAAAAAAGGCTTTTAAACAAAGCAGTTCTCGGAGAGTAAATCTTCAAAAATTAAATTGAAAGTGACCAATCTCTAAACTAGCCATAAACTATTTTTTAGTTTTAAATTAATCAATAAACTTATATTATATATTTCATTTCAGTTCGTAATGTTATATTCATAAAAATGAAATTTATCTCTATTTACGTTTTACCAGGGGGTAAGTAAGCAAATACTCGGGTCATGAAAACAAATCACAACCTAGTTTTGACTACCGGTACCTAAAAGTAAATGAAGGCTTTAAGTGTAAGAGTGCATGAACTTAACCCAAAATAATATTGTATTTACTTTGAAAATAAAGCAAATAAAAAGTTCAATTTAAAATCTGCTCCCGGGCGACCTGGACTTAGATTTCAGATTCGTTCGTACATTTTATTATAATTTATAATGATAATGTATCAATATGCTCACTTCACCCAATCAAGCCCAATTGCCAATGTGAATGCCGATGCCCATCGATTTATCATAATGTATAGTTATAGAGAGATATAGTTCCTAAATTTGATAAACTTTAGCCTAAAGATTGAACAAATGTATTTGATCTTTAAAAACAAAGTGAATTATTTATTAATTGTATGTGAATGTAAGAAGAGTGTGTAGGCGTAGGTCTATGGCAGTCTATGCCGCATGCCATGCCTATTACTATCAGGGCATCAGGGGTATAGTTTGGTTCATCTAAAGTTAAAGTTCAATAAATAAATTCGAATACAATCAATTATAATAATTTTAATTTTACACCGTCAGTTTTACTAGTAACAGTAACAGGTATAGTGACACCATTCAGTATTCAGTGTAAATGGTAAACAGATGTGTTCATTTCGGTTCATTTCGTGTGCCGATGTAGTGTGTAATGACCTACTAGAGCTCTTTTGTGTTTAGAATGCCATTTGGTTACACGCGCTTATTCACGTGTGGTATCACTTTGTGGTCGTCACTCTGATAAACTGACAGATATTCCCCGGATGCCTTAATGCTAATGGTTAGTATATTTTAAAAGCGTTTTATAGCTTTAGATTCTAAAGAAAAGATCGTATTGAATTTGAGAACTTAGTTTACGTTGATTGACCGCAAGGACAACGCGGGCATTGCAGTGACAGTGACCGAATTCACCGGCGGAAGTTATCAAAACAAAATCGATAAGTGACGAAAATGGAAAGTTCCAACAATCGGCTGGCTGACATAATTTGTATTTGAAATTCAGTCTACGATACGCGGATCAGCCGGATATAATTATATTCTTCTCAGTTAAGATTTGCCATACATGCTAGTACATTTAAAACGTTATATTCTTGACTACGACTACTTCTTTGACTCTTTACTTTGGTTTTGGTCTTGGTTTAAGTTTAATTAAATTTAGGAAGTGTCTGCTGCTACTCACTAGTCGTAGCACTAGCCAGGAAACTGCCTCTACACTAGTCGTAAAAATATGCTAGGGGCAGGGGTTACAGTTACGACTAAAGCTGTATTTAGATAATAATACTAATACTAAACATTAGTTCTCATAATCAAATTTCATGATTACTAGGTAAGCCAATTAATGAATTATTAAGGTAAAGTAAAGGCAAACAATTTTTTATGGAAGGCGTTATCCCCAGAATTCTGCAAATAATTTTCAACAATGTTATCCCAAGAATTCTGCGAATAACGTTGTACGTTATCCCCAGAATTCTATGAATGATTCTCGACGTTGAAGGGAGAATTCAGTGAACAATTCTAGTCGTAACACTAGCAACATCCTTCAATTTAAGCATTTTTATTTAGGCCAGGCTGATTTAAGTTTAAGTTTTAAGTAGGCTTAAGCCCGAGGCCTAATGATGAAATTCGATGATCTTTGCTCTCTAGATTCTGATACTTGTAGTAGAAGTAGTGACTAGTATTCACTCCAGAGTAGCTTTGGTTTTAGCAAGGATTTAGATTTAAAATTAAAGATGGCTAAAAAAAACTAGGCGCCCACAATCAACAAGTAGCCTTGTAATTATGACATGATTAAGCCAAGACTTATGGGTGGGTCCTATTTGATACTAATTTTATTACAATTATATTTGATTATTTGGGCTTTCAATGAAAGTTTCATGGTTCATGTTATAAATTAAAGCTTAGGTGATATCAGCTTAAACAACTACAGTGAAAACAAAAATTAAGTAGAGAGGCCTACATTTAAATTTAAAATACCAAAGTGTTTACATGCGCCTAATTACAGCAATATTTTCATTTCATGTACCTTGCCCCGTAGCTCAGTCTGTTAGAGCTCCTGTCCAGTAAACAGGATCTCAAGGGTTCGAAACCATAAGTCTCTATCTGAAGCCCCCAGCCAGAAAATGATGGCGGTTGAGATCAATGTTTGGTATTTTTTAAAAATCAAAAGTTTTTTTGTTTAAAAAAAAATTAAACAGATTTAGCCCCATTAGGCATGATTAGGACCACCTTATTAGAGATTTTAGTTATAAATTTAAAAAATGTGACATGTTATATTTATTTCATTAGTTATTAGCATACAAATATCTGAAAGCACACTTTTGAGATCCAAACAAAAGTTTTACTGACTACTTTTTATATATAAACTAGTGTATCACCTGTCACAAATGACAGAAGTTTTCAAAATAAATACACATCAGAATAAAAAATAATGTAATACAGAACTTTCATTAATTTTATTTATTTTTATTTTATTCATTTATTTTCATATTGAACAATTTTATGCGGAACGTTTGAAAAGAGTTATATTTGGTGCGCTGCATTCTAAAATTAGTAGCGTCACGGACGGGACAGTAGTAGGGGACGGACGGACGGGACATACGTTGAAAATTATGTATGTTGATTTTATTTAAGCAGAACCAGTTAAATAGATACAATCTTTAATAATAAAAAAAACCAGGGATTATTTATTCTTTTTGTAAATATTGAGTTTTAGCATAATTCTGACTAATTTAGTCACTTCTATATAAAAACCCCAAAACATCAATTTGCCCCGCTATTGCTGAAAACGATATACTATGACTCTTTACCAAGTACATGATTCTGAAAGAAAAGAAACAGCGCTGACCTATTGATACACACCTTCTACTTATTCAGTCGCTGGACATATAGCCACTGGCTTAAAATATTTATCCCAGTCCCAAGGCCTAGACTAAATGACTTAATGTATTATAATTTATGATATAATTCAGAAGAAAAAAGAATGATAATTAAAGATTATGAAGAAATTATGTAATTTACTATCCTAACTTAATATGAGAGTTCCTAGTTTGTTCACTTCTGCCTTTTAACCATAAACCTATAATTTTATTATAATGTTTAAAATTTATTGTAGTTAAGACAAATAAACCAACAGAGACTGACTTTTTAATGAAGATTGTGTTCTTTTTATTCTACAGTTTTTAAATAAAAGGATTTTGACTCCTGAGATACAAGAGAGTCTTGGATATACGGTGTTAAATATTTTGTGTTCAGTTATTCCATTTAAACCACATGAATTGACTTTGACACCTGAGTTTTTCTTACTGTCTTACTATTCATTAACCAAAGACCAAATATTCACTTGGGATACATGATGTGCTGTGTTAAAAGTGTGCAGCATCTGCTGTGTTTGTGACAATGTGCTTATTTCGTAATCACATGCTTCATACCTTTGTGGAGAAATTAAGAACAAACTATCTAGTAAATCAGTCATTGGAAAGGAATTATCCAAGTGTTATATTATTGATGATACAACTTGAACCACGATAGCCAAGTCTGTTTGTTATCACTACATTTGTCTTTCATAACATTTAATCAAAACAGTGAGATTTATTAAAAATTATTTATTTTGTTGTTGCTTGTTGCTCAGGAACAGAAATCTCTTTCATTGGATAAGATTGTTGTGCTTGTAAATTGCCAACTGTTTTGTGAAAAATAAGTATTATATCTGTACATGAATATTTTTTGGGGCAAAAATATTTATTTCATAGACATTTGTGCCATTTCATAATTTTGCCCATTCTAATCTTGTCAAAAACATGTGTTTGGATTCACTCAGCTGTACCATTCCTCAATCATCAAACAACCTTATTTATTTTGTGGTTGTTCGTTTTGTTTCAACCTATTTCTGTTTGGAAGGATATGCACTGAAATTTCCCTGAGATTTTGTGCTTAATAATTCTCAAGTTCATTCAAAAGTTTACCCATCACAAATTGGAAGGAATTTCTCATAGATTACCATCAGAAGCATGCTTTGATTCATAACCCTACATATTCTTCAAGGAAAGGATCAAGATTTGTATTGCTTATTTTATGTATGTCTGAGAAAGTTTCTGAAAAATTCCTTCGAAATTTCCACTGGCTTAATCTGGTTCTGTTCAGTGCACTGATGAGAGACGGCACTTTACAAATGTTTGTTGATCTTGATAACAGCCAAATGGAAGAGGGGGTACAAGATGCACCCAAACAGAAGCACTATTACAAGTACTATGGGTTAATATCAGATGAGGTATCTCATGATAAAGCTTTTATACTGATCTCATTATTTCTATAGGAATATATTAAATTTAACAATAGACTTTGAAAACAGAAATTTGATAACTGCAGGAAAAATATATTTTAAATAAATATTTATTTAAATCTAAGAATGGATAATAACCTTGACCTCTCTCCTCAGATAATTGATATTGGTGAGAATGGTCTGGTACCTGATGACTTCACAGAGACTGAACTCAAGACTGGCATGTGGTGGAGGCACCTTGTTGCTGGTGGAGCAGCTGGAGCTGTTTCTAGGACAGCGACAGCTCCACTTGATAGGTTAAAGGTTCTACTTCAGGTAAATAAAATAAAAAACACTAAACAAACATTTTTTTTAAAAAGTTTAAAGCACATTCAAGCCCAAAAGATTTACAAGTAGAAAGAGAACAAAATCTCTAATGAATTAAAAGTGTTATTTCATCAAAAGCAATACGAGCTCAAAGAATTTTATTTTAAAGCTTATTTTTTAAAAATATTTATTGCTCTTGTTCTTTGAAAATAATAATTTAAACTTTTGCAGCATCTGCAAATTAACCATTCAATGTCAATAACAATTTTACCATGCTCTAGACCGTGCAGGGCAGATTCACAAGAATAAGGTAGATCCCTGGACAGCTAATCACCTGACCTCTATTTGTACAAATGGATAATCCACAGGAAATATGTGTTTATGATATGGCTTAGCACACCAGTAGCATCTTAGGAGTCAATATTGTGTTAACATCATACTGTAGTAGGGATTACATCTCAGGAATTAAAATGTATAGTTTTCCTTCTCATAGATAAGTTGCCATTTAAGGTTAACAGGTCCATATTTACTGTTGGTGTCTATGCTTTTGCTAAGGATTGGACTCACTTTACATGGCACTGCCATCAAGCTACTTATCAAGAAATTATAGGTGTCTATAAGTATTTGTATAAAAGTCTAGTCATGGTTTTTATTGTTTTCAAGCGTAGTTCATAAATGATTTATATTAATTTAATTACTCTATTCATTCCAACACCTGAAGGGCAATTATTATTCATTTCATGCTTATATGTTCATGTATTTTTATCACATGGATCATGTGTTATCTCTATTTTCAGGTTCATGGGTCTAGTAAGAACAATCTGACCATCAAATCAGGGTTCAAGCAGATGTTGGAGGAGGGTGGATTCAAATCACTGTGGAGAGGAAATGGGATCAATGTAATCAAGATTGCCCCAGAGTCTGCTATAAAGTTTATGGCTTATGAACAGGTATGCGGCATAAAAAATAGCTATGAATTAATGGCTTATAAACAGGTATGCGGCATAAATAAGCTAGCTATGAATTAATGGCTTATAAACAGGTATCAGGCCTGCCAACCCTCCCGATTTTATCGGAATTATACGGATTTTTTACCCATGGTTACGAAATTCCGATAAGACCCTTAATCTTCCGATTTTCCACAAAAAAAATTATTCACTCTTCAAAAATCCGAATGCAAAAAATTATAAAAAGAAAAAGCTAATAATGACGGTGATGTATTTCAAAAATGAAAATGCCACTTCCTAGGTTTTTTCCTGTACTTCCGTTATCCAAGTGAACCACCATCTCTAACTATTTCTTCGTTGGCCATCTGATCGTACATTATTCCTTTTACCAGCCTAATAAAAAAAAATCAGCTGTTCTGTGACTTTAAAAAAAAATGAATACATTTTTAAAGAAAGCTGCTAAAAACGGGTTTCCAGTGACTGAGCATAAGAGTGTTAGCACTAGTACTAAGACTAGTCTAACTAAACAAATAAAGAAAAGACGTCATTCGGACATTCGTTTTTGAAACAGTATCAGTATTTGGAAAAACACTTGCCTGTGGCAGTGGTGAAACATTTGGAATCTGTGCCAGACCTAATTATCTTTTGAAAGTGGTGGGTTCAATAACAATAAAAATAGTTTAATGCAAAAATTACAACTGCCGATAAATTAGTAAAGTAAAAGTAGTGAATCTACATCTGTTAACAATTAATTTATGTTGGAGGCAGGAATAGGAAATTCAGCTATTAGATCGAACGTTTTATTTACCACCCTACTTTTTGGGAGAAATAAATATTTTTCTAATACCTATCTTTTTAATGCCAGAGTCAAAGAAATGTTTCCAGAAAAATTACAACAATGAAACAAAGGCAATCATTAATTCAGTTAATTCAGATGACTGATACTCTTTCTAAAGTTTCTAACTAAAAACTAATATTTAACTAAAAGCTAACTTCAATTGACGAAAGAACTGTTTGACAAGTTCAAAAAGGCCACTAGGGAAATGCTGGAAAGCTGAACTCTATGCAGCCTCTGTTCATATGTGAAAAACATGGTTCTTCTCTTGTGTATCAGATCAATGTAAACATTTCCAGTGTTCTGTAGACACTTAAAATTAAAAGATAATAGATTTAACCTTATTACTTTATATTTATTTAATATGTAGTTCTTAAAAAAGCGCCGCGGGGTGCCGTGACGCCGTGCGTAGACCCTTCTACAGATTTTTTTTCTTGGCAGGTTGGCAGGTCTGAGGTATGCAGCATAAATAAGTTAGCTATGAATTAATTGTGCATGAAACAGATATAATGTTCTTTTGTTGAAAACTAAATGCATGAACTTAAATGAGTCTGTTTTTATTTGTTACACTTTTCACCATTCTTATGCTCCATTTGTTTGTAAAAAGGGCTCCAATTTCTTGTGATTTAATATTTTTAAGTATATAGGGAATTGTCCAGTCATGGTCATGTTTAAAAATCACATTGACTAATCCAAATTACCTAATAATTGGAAAAATAATTTAAATTTCCCTCCTCCTAAAGATCAAGGCCTTGTTTAAAGGGGACTCTGGAAAAGAGATTGGTGTGATAGAAAGGCTTTTGTCTGGATCAGCAGCTGGAGCAATCTCTCAAACTCTGATCTACCCAATGGAGGTAAGTGTTATCTTGAGCAGGGCTCTACATAGTATTGAATAATACACCCGTTGAATGTAAATTATTAATATACAGTCGAACCCGGTTAAGTCGATGGCGTTGGGGTATGAAAAATGGCATCGAGCTAAACGAAAACCAATATGGCGACAAAATATTACCATGTGCTTGAAATTTCTTTATGTACATGATGTGCGTTAATTAGTGATGGGACGATTAATCGGAATATTGGGAACTAATATTTCTTCACTCTTTCCTAAGGTTGTAATGACTGTTCATTTTTAAGGACCGTTTAAATATAACCATGGTTCCCACTCAGTCAGAAAAACTGGAAAAAGTTGGGAATTCTTTAAAAAAATTTCTCGGCCCTGAAAGTCGGGAAAAGTTATGACTAGTCTGGAATTTATATATATATATTTATGCCGAAGTAAAGGACTTTGATTACGTCTCTGTGGTCATGTTTCGATTCCATTTAATGTAAAAAAAAATTTACCAGTTTATAATTGTCTGCGCATGCGTTAAAACTAAGGTCAAATGCCTCACAGCCGGTCGCATTTGCAATGCCCGTCGAATCAGCGAATTAAAAAAAATAATAATAAACATATCAATATGGTAATTTTAAGTTTAATGCGTTTGCCGTGCAGGATATCTGTCACTATCAGACCGCTCTCGAATTTCCTCAGTCAATCAAATTTGTAATATAAATAAAACTATTGCGGCCTTGACCGTTGATCACAGCACGCTGTGTGTTAGACCTCGGCGGCAACTAAGTATGAGCGAATTTTAAAAAAAAATGATTCCTTATCAGAATTCGACCTACAACAGTGATGACGTGTATATTATATGTATATACTGGAATATTAAGAAAATGATTTCATTTCTTCATTTCACCGTCACGCGGGTGTTAGTCACAGTCACATGTCTTACCGGTAACAAAGCAACAACAAACTTTTAAAAGAATAATAATTTTTTATTTAATTAAATAAAAACCACCGCCGATTCTCGATACAAACCTTTATTTTCATTTCTAAAGATATTCGTTTATCTTAAAAAATAAAATGATTTATGCATCAGAAAATGAATTAAGTTTAATAATAGTATAACATGCACTGCGAAATAATGACGGATTAAAGACCGCTAACGCGATTTTCGAGCACCTCGGGTGAATACATACTCAAACTAATACACACACGGAATCAAATTGAAAGTAAAAACATCCGGTAATTTTTATTGAAATCTCGTATAATCACACAATAGCCAGAAGTCTCAAAGAACGCGAGATGTCAACACTGTTTTGAACTAAAAAATGCCAAAGTGCATTGCTAGGCGAACAGACGAGGATCGAGCTAACCAACGTTAAGTCGCAAATTTGGCCTCCTTTTGTGCTCGAGGTATTAGGTTTCGGTGACTTAAAAAAATTGAATTAACAGATGAGAAAATGCTAAGACAAAGAGAATTTGGCGGCTCCAATAAAAAAACGTCGAGTTAGTAGGGTGGGCGAGTTAACTGAGCTCGATTTAAGTGGGTTTGACTGTAGTGAGATTGTTGAATAAGCCCGTTTTCCAAATGACATACAATTTTAATGCAATTTTGTTTTGTTTTTTTAAACATTGGAGAAAATGAATAGTTTAAAAAAAATAATCCTTCTTTTAAATTACACATAAGTTGTTTTTACATGATTGAACAGGATGTAATATGTCATTTTATTGTCTGGTGTTGAAAAAGTATTACCTGAATAAATTAAAGTACCTAGCTAGAGCATTTTGCTGATAATTTATTCATTTTCAGGTGCTGAAAACAAGGTTAGCTCTTCGAAAAACAGGCCAATACAATGGGATATTTGACTGTGCAAGGAAGGTTGCCAAGCATGAAGGATTTGGCAGCTTTTATCGGGGCTACGTCCCAAACTTGCTTGGAATTATCCCCTATGCTGGGATAGATCTTGCAATTTATGAGGTAGATTGTTAATTTTAAAATTTTACATTAAACTCATGTTCCAGAAATTACTGGAAAACCCTTTAGACATGTAAAAAAATAATTTCTAAATCATGGAAGACTCCTTATATTGAAAAATTTCTACTTACATCTCGTAATTTTTTTTAGTGCATCATAATTTCTTTAAGAGGCTTTGTTAATATTGCCCTGGGAATGTTTTCTTTTGCCCCGCAATTTAGTTTTAGGAATTCTGTAACCTATCGATCTTTCTTATCAGGCATTACAAAATTAAAAAAAAATGATTTTTTATTGAGAACCCTTGTTTATCAACTTTTAGAAACTAATCTCAGTGTTGACCATTTTGTTGCTGTCAGGCATTATCTTTTGATTTCCATTACAGCTCTCAGACATTTATTCATTCACTTTTAATCCTGTCTTAGAACACTTGTGTGGGGAAGATCATTTTTCCTATATCATTTTTATTTTAACCTTGCAACAGCATTTGTATTGGATATGACAGAAAATCGTAAATTTAAATTAATCTTGGATTAAGATGCCAAGAGTAGATAAAACAAATCTGGATTGAATTCTTTTGATTTTACATTTTATTTTCTTAAAATAAGTTCACTTACATCAAATATTTTGCTAACACAACCATAAATGTCACAAATTTCCTCAAAATTCTTGCCCATACTGAGATACGAAATGGAAAGAATCTTTGCCTAGTAAAGGGTTTAAACTGATATTTAGTAGTATGCTGGTGTTTTAATCAAAGTAAAAGTAGATAATGTAAAAGAAAGGAAAGAGTTGATATTAAATGAGTTCTAAATTTCGGTGTCCCTGATATTGATCTGACCTTTCCAACCATTTGCATTCTTTTGACATTGAAGAACTTAAGTTGTACGGCTGGTCATATTGCAGGCTTCATTTAATTGTTTTGATAAATGGGTGAAATGTAGATTGTCATCAGATGTTGTTGAGCCTTCTCTTCCATGAGGGGCATCCACCGATCATGGTCGGCGTCTGCGATTCCTCCAAGGGCATAGGCCACCTACGAGAGACCTCCAGGCATCTCTATCCTGGGCCAGCTTCTCCAGGATCTTCCATTCATGGCCAATTCTCTTGATGTCTGCCTCCAATTCTCGGCGCCAAGTGTTTCTTGGACGTCCTCTTTTCCGCTTACCCTGTGGGTTCCATTTCAGGGCTTGCTTTGTTGTGTTAGGAGCAGGTTTCCTTAGTGTATGAACAATCCACCTCCACCGCTTCTGGAGAATCTCTTCCTCAATGGGCTTCTGTTTTGTCCGCTGCCACAGTTCCTGGTTGCTGATTTTGTCTGGCCAGTGAATTCTGAGAATCCTTCTTAAACAGTTGTTGATGAAGGACTGGATTCTGGTCAAGTTTACGGCCGTTGTTCTCCATGTCTCGGCTCCATATAGCAGCACAGGTTTTACCATAGCGTTAAAAATCCTTACTTTTAACTTGCTGCCTAAGTTGTTAGAGACCCAAACATTCTTGAGTTGCTGGAAGGCTGCTCTTGCTTTTCCGATCCTTATTTTGACGTCTGCATCTGTACCACCTTGCTTATCTACCACGCTGCCAAGGTAAACAAAACTGTCCACCTCCTCAAGGGCTTCTCCTTCAAACATAATGGGTGATGTACTGGTGGTTAACCTTGAGGATTTTACTCTTCCCTTTGTGAATGTTGAGACCCATGCTAGCAGAAGTGGCTGCGACAATGTTTGTTTTCTCCTGCATCTGTTGTTGGGTATGTGCAAGAAGGGCAAGATCATCAGCAAAGTCAAGATTATCCAGTTGATCCCACAAGGTCCATTGGATGCCATTCCTTTTCTGCTGTGTAGATGTTTTCATCACCCAGTCAATGGCTAACAGGAAGAGGAATGGTGACAGCAAGCAACCTTGTCTCACACCAGTCTTCACCTGGAACGCATCTGTCACCTGCTGGCCATGGATAACTCGGCAGTTTATCCCTTTGTACATGTTTCTGATTATATCCGTAATCTTCTGTGGCACCCCGTAATGCCTTAGCAATCTCCACAAGGTTTTCCTGTCAACACTGTCGAAGGCTTTTTCATAGTCAACAAAGTTGACATAGAGCGGTGAGTTCCACTCTAGTGACTGCTCTAGAATGATGCGCAGTGTCGCTATCTGGTCCGTGCAGGATCTGTTGGTGCGAAAGCCAGCTTGTTCGTCCCGCAACAGAGGGTCTACAGCGTTTTTCATCCTGTTAAGTAGTACACGGTTGAAAACCTTTCCTGGGATGGACAGCAGGGTGATCCCTCTGTAGTTTGAGCAGGAGCTTAAGTCTCCCTTCTTTGGGATCTTGATAAGGTATCCCTCTTTCCAATCGGAAGGAACTTGCTCCTCTTCCCATATCTTCATAAACAGAGGGTGCAGCATTTCCACACTAGTTTCCAAGTCCGCCTTCAGTGCCTCTGCTGAGTTGTTTAATGGCCCTGCTAATCTCTTCTTTGGTGGGACTATTACAGTCAATTAGTAGGTCATTATCGGCTGGTTGAATATCTGGTGGATTCCTTGGTTCAGGTCTGTTTAGGAGCTCTTCAAAGTGCTCCTTCCATCTCCCTCTCTGTTGCTCCTCCCTTGGTATGGTGTTTCCCCTTTTGTCCTTTACTGGTCTCTCTACCTTGCTAAATTTCCCTGACAGCGTCTTAATGGTATCAAACAGTTCCCTCATGTTCCCCTTGTGAGCTGCATCCTCTGCTTCTTTAGCAAGTTTGTCAACAAATTCCTTCTTGTCCCTCTTGATGCTTTTCTTAACTTCCTTATTTGCATCTGCATACTCCTTCTGGGCCTTGTTTTTCTGTGCTCGGGTGCGGCTGTTATTCACTTCTGCTTTCTTTCTTTTCCTTTCTTCTATTTTACTCAGCGTACCTGCTGTCATCCATTCTTTGTGTGCCTGTTTCCTAGCACTTCTTGGCATGTTTACTGTACTGTTTCTTTCATGCTTTGCCATTTCCCTTCGGTGGTTTCATCTTCCAGTATTTCTTGTAGGACTTGGAACTTATTGAATAGTGAGATTTTGAATTCTTCCTTTTTGGCTTGGTCCTTCAGGAGGGAGGTATTATTAGGGGTCTACCGATATATCGGCTGGCCGATATATCGGCACCGATATCTGGATATCGGCAATATCGGTATCGGTAGCCTGTAAAGGTCCCGATATTGACGTCACCGATATTTCATAATAAGTGACATTTTGACCCAAAAAAAAACCGGAAAAAAAACTATCATTTAGGTTTACAATATCTCGACAAATTAATATATCGACCCCGAAACCAGTATTGAAATAGTCAAAAGAGTCCTAGTATTAATATGTGCAGCCACGATACAGTGTGCCATGTGCTTTGATATTGTTTAGGTATCGGCCGATTTTCGTATACTCAGAAATACTGTGTAAATAGTGCCGATGCCAAGTATACCGTAATTGCTCTAATAAATGGATAACATGTAAACATTATGTTCACGTAATTGCTCTAATAGCAAAGATGCACGCAGAATCGCAGATGTCTAAAACATTTCGTTCCAATGGAATAACAAAATGTACCGTGTGAAGACGTGTTGTCATTGGCAACCATTCAAGCTTCAGCCTCATTTTCACTATATTACTATTGTACTTTGTTCTCATTGTTTCATTCATAAAAGGTGGCCGTGTGCAAAAGCCATTAAACTATTGGTTAGAATTAATAATTATGAGTCAAGGTTGAAGTTTCAAAAGGAGTACCTAATATGCTTGTACATTTTTATAAAGGACGGTTCGTTTTGTTATGAGTCCTATGTAGGTCATGAACTGGAACTTGTAAACACATCGGAAACTTCGTTTCGGGAAAAAAAATCGGTATTTCGGCAAAACTGGATATCGGTAGACCCCTTAATTATAAAATATAAATAATTACGAGTGATAAATTTAAGAATGGCGTCATCAAATATGACCGCTGTTATTTTTGTCCTAACAAATACTCATATCGGCACTCATATCGGAGAAAAAATATCGGTAATATCGGCAAAAATACTTATCGGTAGACCCCTAATATAAAATATAAATAATTAGGAGTGATGAATTTAAGAATGATCGATGTCATCAAATAAGACCGCCGGTTTTTGTCCTAACAAATATTCATATCGGAAAAAAAAATATCGGTAATATCGGCGAAAATGCCTATCGGTAGTCCCCTAATATTAAAGATAAATAATTACGAGTGATAGATTTAAGAATGACGTCATCAAATATGACCGCTGGTTTTTGTCCTAACAAATACCCTATCGGCACTCATATCGGAAAAAAATATCGGTAATATCGGCAAAAATGCGTATCGGTAGTCCCCTAATATTAAAGATAAATAATTACGAGTGATAAATTTAAGAATGACGTCATCAAATATGACCGCTGGTTTTTGTCATAACAAATACTCATATCGGCACTCATATCGGCAAAAAAAATATCGGTAATATCGGTATCGGCAATATCGGCAAAAAGGCATATCGGTAGACCCCTAGGTATTATACCGAGTCCTGTATGCTGTTTGCTCGGTATAATGTCTCTTTAGTTTTAATTTCATCCTGGCCACAAGAAGATGGTGATCTGAGGCAACATCAGCTCCCCTCTTAACACGTACGTCTTGGAGAGATCGCCTGAATTTTTTAGAAATACATACATGGTCTATTTGGTTCATCGTTCTCATGTCCGGTGAGACCCATGTAGCTTTGTGAATCCTCTTGTGCTGGAAAATACTCCCCCCTATGACCAGGTCTGCTGCGGCACATAGGTCAGCAAACCTCTCACCATTGTCGTTCATCTCGCCTATCCCTTGCTGTCCCATAACCTCTTCGTACCCTGTGTTGCTATTGCCAATCTTGGCATTAAAGTCTCCCATGAGGACGACGATGTTCCTCCGTGGGCGAACCTGGACTATGGTCATTACTCTATTGTAGAATTCTTCTTTGTCTCCTTCATCACTTTCGTTAGTTGGTGCGTAGCATTGTATAACAATAACATCTAGGTTGATGCTACGTTTCTTTGTTCGAAAGGTTGCTAAAAGAATTCTAGGTCCATGGGCCTCCCATCCAATGAGTGCTCCTTGTGCTGCCCTTGATAGCATCATAGCAACACCCAGGGTATGTGGGGCATCGTCTTCTTCGTGTCCCGAAAATAACACCATCTCTCCTGAGATTAATCTCTCCTGTCCCCATCCAGTCCATCTTGCTTCACTAATTCTGAGAATGGTGAGCTTATAGTTCCTCATCTCAGCGGCTATTTGTGCAGCTTTACCAGCCTCGTACATGGTGCGGACATTCCAAGCTCCAATGACGGTGGTAGTCCTAGTAGAAATGATGGTTGTCGGCCTAATAGCTTCCAGGTTTTGGCTTTCACTATTAGGCGTCATATTTTCCTCCTCAAGGACTGAAATGTCTTTTGTTACTCTTTTCGGTGTTTTTGTAACTATGATTTTTTTTACATGGCAGGGTTGTTGGCCTTGCGCACAACCACTTGGGGGGTTGCCCCTCACAGCTCAATGGGTAGCTGCCTTTGTTCGGGTTAGGTCCCTAGCCTTTGTGGATCCCTCCACTTCCTACAAGGCAGTAGGGCTGATTTTGGTCCACCCCGGGTATTTTATTTCCCTGGTACCCTCCATATCTGGTGGGCTTTCCCCTATCCGCCGGCTGGGGAGGCGCTCGATAGAAGATCAGCATCTCCCACGAGTGTCATCAGATAGTGCTCAAAAATTTGAATTATATAACTTCTAAGAGTCTAATGGTATTTAACCTAACTCTGCACTTCTTCACTCCCACTCACCTGGAATTAAAGAATTGTATTATCTTGAAATTTTGTAATTGTATTTCATCCTTTCAACAGACCTTGAAGAAGATGTATATATCTAAAAATAAAGGCCAAGATCCAGGCATAATGGCTTTACTTGTATGTGGGACAGTCAGTAGTACATGCGGTCAACTTGCCAGCTACCCGCTTGCCTTAGTTAGGACAAGATTGCAAGCACAAGGTAAAGCACTGGAATTTTTAGAATTATTAACAAACTCAACCAGAGTTAAATTTTTATTTTTAAAAACATTAATGACCTTATACTTTATACTATTATTAAGAAAACTAATGAAAAAATATATACCAATATACAATTTTTTGTTTCTTAACTTACATGAATTTCAAATTAAATTATGACATTTTAAATTTATTTTAAAAATTACTGAAAATGTTCCCCTGTAATTAATCAATTTAAATATTTTGCTCTTCCAATTAGTAATACAATAAAGATAAATTTTTAAATGTATATTGTATTTGCAGCTCAATCAGGATCTGTTAAGAAAGACACCATGACTGGGCAGATAAAATACATCCTTAAACACGATGGGCCCAGGGGTCTTTACAGGGGGATTGCTCCCAACTTTCTCAAAGTTGCTCCGGCAGTCAGTATAAGTTATGTTGTATATGAGCAAATACGTACAGCCATGGGTGTGAAAAGTTCATAGGTGTAAATTTGCTGGTACAAATTTTTCTATAATTTTTCATTCTTGTATATTGTAGCAAGCCTTAACTAAATATTTTTATACTGTGGAAGCAGAATACCTAGGGTATGGTTTGTAAGAAAGTAAAATACCAGTGAGGTTTACATGTAATGTGGGTTTCTATGGGAAAGTTTGGACTTTAACAATTAATGCCTATGTCAAGCATGTGTTTCCTATATATTTTGTATACATGAAAGCCCTCCATTAAAAAAGTTCACACTCTGGTTAAATAACTTTCGCTTGGGTTTTCCCCCAAATTTCTGTACATTATTGACCAGATGCTATGACTTTAGTCTTGTGGCTGATTATGTCACAAGTCTCAAGAATTGGGTCAGGAAATGAGTTGGTAAAAACATGTTAGTTTCAGCACAAAATTTTATTGCATTTAAATTTCATCCAGTCTATCCCTACTCTGTGGCAAAATTTGATTTTTCCTGGAAACCTGCAATCATTTTTTAAATATTTGTCCACTGTTTTTTTCCTTTGATCTCACTGCTGCTACATTTTTTTTATCACCACTCATTACCAGGAACATTTTTACAGAAAATGTTTTGTAGTTTTCAAAAACCTCTTAACACTAAACCTCCTCATGTGTAGTAAAGATATCTTTCATGACTTGGTACATTGTTAAAGAATATCATTTGCATAAATTTTGTTTGGTTAAAAACTTAATGGGCATGCAATATGATTGTTAACTTTAAACTGTCATTAGGGCTGATTATCATCCATTATGGCTGCTACAATGGTGTTACAGCCCATAAGTATCAAGCTCTACTATAGCTCTCATATATACATAGAGATATGGGTGTGATTTTAAGAAAGATAAGGGTAACAAAATTGTAATTTGTTCTTAGTAATCTTAGTTGGGTTATTTTTGGTCTGTATCTGACAGTGCTTCTGTAAATGAAAGATTCAGTGTATGGTGTTTATGAGATATTCTAGAAGATTTCAGAGATCTCTATCAAATAGAATTTTAAGCCCTCCATTTGTATACTGTATGAATAGACTTACAATATTTTTTTTGTTACAGCTAGTGCCTAGTAGTTAGATGGCTTTTAAACTATTCAACTCATTAAGGCTTCCATAACTCCCAAAAGACATGTATGTTTCTAGAGGAGTTTTATATTGATAGATGTTAGTATTTGTTAGCTGATTAATTATACATTTATAAATGTCCTGTTTTTAAAGTGACTCGGTTTTATCAGGGTTATAAAAACTGTTATGCACCACATGTTCAATCTCAATGCCCTTTTTATTTTGAATGACAACCTAGATGAACATAATTGACTTCATGACATATGATATAGTTTAAACCCCTGTGACCCCCTCAGGTGGTGGAGTTTCAAAAGCACCAGCCCATCTATAGACTGTAATGTTGTCTTTACTAACAAATCATTCCTTATATCCTTTGTACATGTGACTAATATTTCATCAAGCTGTAAAATATTGTCTCAAATCCTAAGATATATTTTTACTCAAAAGAAATCAGAACACTTTTGTGGGTTTGCTGTACATCATGAATTAATTTTTTCTTTTTTTTTAAACTTCATTTTGACATTTTCATTCGATCTAATGAATTCAGTATATTGTGAAATAAAATTGATGTGATTTACAACTTGAGTGCTCTTGAAACCAAGACATTTTGTTTTATATACAACTGTACTGTCTATGAGACTCTATATTGGTTGAAAGCCCTGATGTTAATATACAGCTGCTCTTTGCCCCATTACTGCACATTATAGTTTAAAAAATTAATATAAAATATTCCTTCATAAAGTATATAATCTCGAAAAATGAAGCAATAGCATTTCTTCAGATTAATTGGGTTCTCTTGCAATTTAAAGGACACAAGAATCAAGGTTAATAAAAATGTGGATCTCTTTTTAAAAAAACAAACTCAATGATTTCAACAAGGTGCTAGAAAACAGGGTACATAAATGTAGACTATAATTGATAGTATCATTAATATGGTTAGGTTGACCACTGTGCTCAGAGCAGCTGTTGGTAAACCTACTGCTGTACTGTAAATGTTTTGTATATAAGTTTAAACTCTCCTGCCTTTCAAATTGACTGTTTTTGTTTTGCTTGTCCTACAATTAAACAGATGATTTAGAGTCATTCAAAATCTGATAGTGTATAAATTATAAACAGAATTGCTAAGTTCTATTATCAATGCAAGTTTCTCTGTCCTTGTATAGATAGATGATAGATCCAAATATTCATGATGAATATTTGGTGCATTAATTTCTGTTGGGTCATACGGTATCACATTTTGTGATTTCTTCATTGAGCTTTCTTGATACTTGATTATCCTTACCAGTTCACCAAAAATGAGTTACATAAATCTAATTTTCTATCCCTTATTGATCACTTTTGAAATTAATTTTAGTGTTTTACACACAGTGCTAAATATGGGACCAATGTTCAATCAAAATCAAATTTAGTTATCATTTATTGAATTCTTTTGAATCAGCTTCAGGATTTGTTGGCATGTTATAGTATACAAAAAACAACAAACTAGCACATGTTTACTTATAAAAAGATCACAATTCAACAGCAATTTTTTTATTTTTTTTTAATGTTAGGACTTAAGAATATAAATTGAAATATTAAGAAGAAACTTAATGTGAGACCAGAATTGAATGAATGGCTTTTTCCTTTTATATTATGCATTTTTATCAGTTCTTAACATGGTTGTGTAAGATCAGAAATGGTATAGTCTTGCAGAAAATACTCTAAAAACTTTGTTACCATTGATTTATGGGTGAGAGTGACGTGACCCATTAATGATCAGATACAAACTGTTTGCAATTTAAAAATGGCTTTCATTTTAATATCTGATTTATTTATATTTATGAGTTGAATGGGGAATATTTATATATAGATAGGAGCATGCTAGTGCATACCTAAAAATAAGATATTGCACTAGTATAGACCCTGGGAAACATAATTTAGTTTAAATTATAATAAAATTATTAATACCTAAGAATATAGCACACTCCCTGTTCATTGTTAACTCCCTGTTAACTTTCAGTTGATTGTAGAGCACAAAATATTAATGTAGTTAGGTGTGATAGTCAACAAAAGACTTTTAATTCAATCTGTTATAATAATTTCTTAGCCTAGTAAACTAGTAGATTACCTCTAACACAAGGTATGGTCCCATGACAATGTGTTTAATTCCCAATGTACTCTAAATTTGCAATTGTATCAAATATTTCAGTTTTTAGAAGAAAATTTTATTTTTTTACCTCAGTTGGTTATTGTGTGAAAGGTTCCTTCGACACGTACTAGGTTATTTAAAAAAATATTGCATTAAATAAATAAAAGTTGACTTTTCAAATGAGAGTCTGTGACAGATAGTTATATATTCTGGTGTGACATTAGTAATGTTGCTTCTGACAAAGGTGTATCTAAATTTAAATATTTAACTAATAATATTTCTTACTGTAAATTTGTCCATTATATTCAATGTATTTTCCCTGCCCAATTTTATCTTGAAAAGAACACGAAATAAATAGTAAAAACAACTTTATTTTGTGTGTGTTATTTGACTTCTATGTGTATGAAAGTATTAAGTATTGATCTAAAATTGAAGTTTTAGGCACACAGATTCATAGATTTTACAATGGGTACAATCATTGATGTATCAATGTTGTTGGCCATGCCATGGTCTGTAGCATTGGTATCAGAGAAATTAGATCTAATTAACGACAAGGAATTTGCGGCTCCTAATAAAGTGCCGCAGATAGACATAGGGGTAAACACTTTTATTATTAATCTGTATGCAAAAACAAACACAAATTCTCGTTCTTCCCATCCAGAATTTGGACGTGGAATGGGTTGCCTGGGCCTGAGGAAACCAGGAAAACCAACACTGTCTTATCTTATCTGTTTACAGACGCTCCTTCTATACAGAAGATTATTGCGTCCTACGCTTATCTATGGTTTGTGTTTAGTCCTGCATTTTTATTAGAGATTTAAATGATAAAGTGTTGGTTTTCCTGGATTCTTCAGGCAACCCATTCCACGGCCGAATTCCGGACGGGAAGAAGGAAAACTTGTATGTGTTTGTTCTTGCATACGGAATAAGAAAGGTGTTTTTATCCTTGCCTTATGTCTATCTGAGGGTTGTATTAAGTTATCTTTGTGTTGTATTTCTAAATTAGAATTAATTGCTTTATGTAGGATTACTACTTTGCTCTTGGTTCTTCTATCCTCTAGTGTTTCAAGGTTTAATTTTAATGATTTAACTAATGGTGTTATTCTTGTCAGTTTTGAATATTCTCCAGTAATGAATCTGGCAGCTCTTTTTTGAATTTTTTCTAGTGTATCAATGTTTTCTTTGGTGGATGGGTCCCATACAGAAGATGCATATTCTAATAGGCCTACAGGTCTCACCAAAGTGAGGTAGCATTTTAGTTTTAGTTTTATATCTCTATTACATTTGTTAAAGTTTCTTTTTATAAAGCCTAAGGTTTTGTTTGATTTTTTAATAACTTCATTGACATGGGGATTCCATGATAGTTTCTCATTTATTAAGACTCCTGTCAACATTTAAAACTAATAAAAATGCAGAACTGTGAGAACACCCTATTACTAATCAATAAGATTTTAATTATTTTCTTATTTAGCTGTTATTTTTATATAAATTATAAAGATCAACTTTATTTTAAAAATATTTCTTTGAATCTATATAACTTCGAGAAATTTGATGCCCCTATCGAAGTGCCATCCTTTAAATCCCCCCTCCCCCTTTTTTTCCAATCTTGCTACGTCACTATGACTATGTATAACTGTATCCCTGCCTTTTTTCTTCAACAAAAGACGGATTCAAAATCGATTATTCAAAATGAAATACTACGTTACGTTACATTCTTTCGTTTTGAAACGTCAAAGTCAGGCCCAGTGTTATAATTATATAATAATAATAATAAAATAATATTAATAATTATAGTGACGACTCACTGTTATTTATTTTGGTTTAACTCCGGACAGGAAGGCTATTAAAAATTAAATAATTCATGCAATAGACAACGAAGTCATTTATTTAAGACTTAAAGAGTCAATATAATACCGATTACAAAAAACGATTCATTTTATTATTACACAAAAATGACGAAACTAATGGCATGGCAATAAAACAACTCAATACATGTACTCAAAATCTATTTTTGATCTTTAATAATTTTTAACTGCTAGGAGCTACATAAACGACAAAGTACAAGTCTTTAAAATATAAATATTACACTTATCGACACTTATTACTTATTTTCACCATTAAAAATCTTCAAAATTAAAAACGTTCTTAAAGCTTCTGTATAAAATTATGTTTGAAAAAAACTATTTTAAAGATATTTGAATAATTCATATTGCGAACTTTTATTTTTATACTAGGGGTTTTTTTCGTAAAAAAAAACTACAAAAAATGATGAAATGTGCCGTAAAATATCTGCAAACTTTTTTATCGAAATAACGTATATTGCAGACGATAAACAATACATGTGATGCAACCTGTTTACAACCGAGTGCATAAGTGCGACCATATTTCATATAAATATGACCATTATCATATTATAAGTGGTATTGTTTAATTTAATTTCGATAACTCTTCATTAGTATTCAAATTGAAAACAGTCTGGTAGCAAGGGTTAGGATTTTTAAAAAACAATTATGTCGGATCCGGGACAAAACGCAACTGGTGATTCAGGAAAGCCAAAGAGTGAAAAAGAGCTAAAGAAGGAAGCCGCTCGGTTAGCTAAACTAGAAAAGTTCAAAGCGAAACAAGAAAAACAGCAAACTAAGACTAGTACAGAGGGCACAGAGGTAATAAAAAATGTAGGCTCATGACAAATAAAGTACCAATATTATCAATATTCTAATATTATTTATAATATTAATATATTATATACCTACTTATATTATAATTATACATTTATACTTAACTTGGTAAAAGCAAAGAGAACGGTGCGCGCGATAAATGGTATTTTTGGTTGCTATATTTGTGTTTTTTTTCTATTTTAATTTTAAAAGTAGACAACTAAACCTAACCCAGACCCTAAAACTACAACCTAAATAACGTTTATGCATAAAAATAATTGCACTTATTCCCTTTTCAGTTTTCAAGTCCAAGTCCAAGTGTAAAAAATAAAAATACAACATTTCATTCCCAGAATTATGCGCTCTGCCATAACAATGTAAATAGTGAGGTCACCCTTCTCTTTGCTTTAGCCCTTAACTTACAAATATAAAATTATTAAAATCATAAAATCTTTTCATTTTCCAATGATGACCAATGCCAATGTTGAATGTCATTACTACTCATTACATGTACATTTTCTTTAGTATTAGTACTCATTAGTAATTTAATTACTTCAACTAATTAGCTTTGAACTTAAAATTGAAACACTAAATTAAGACTTAAAGATTGATCCTTTGCTTTAAATCTCAAGCTACTTCAGTTAGCTACGATCAGTATGATTCCACTGTAGCTTATTACTAACTAATTAGGGCTATGTTATTTATGAAATTAGAAAATGACTTTGTCACAGAACTGAAAAGACATCAAGCTCTGACAATTATTTTCAACTGATATAACATTTCAAAAGTTAACTGACTAAATGGGGAGTTTCAACACATTTCTGTTGTTTAAAGAAAAGGATGTTGCTAGTGTTACAACTAGTCTTAGCAGTAGACACTTCGAAAAACTAAGGCGCTATAATATCTTAACAAACTCTTCATAATATTTTAAATGATTATATGCATATATAATACAATATTAATAGTAATAGATCTTGGCTTATTTATGTGTAAATTAATAATTCTAAAATCTAAATTTATTTAAATATATTATTTAATGAACGTATCCGCTTTACAAAATAAGCAGTACAAAAATTACAATCACCAGGTTTCCAAGCACCCTAATTATGGTATAAATTTAAAAACATTTTTTCAAAGAGGAAATGGAAGGAAAAATAGACGACCGTATTGGGATTAAAATTCTAAAAAATTGTAACTATTTATTATTATTTTTTTTTATATTTATTTTTGAGGGTACTAGCACTACCTTAAAAATTCAGTTTATAAATTAAAATTGATTATCTCAGTACTAATGTTTAGTATTAGCATAGGGATTACACATTTTAGCCTAAATATAGTGATATCGGCTCATTATTTTAGCAGCGATGTACCTAGGCCACATAACGCTATTAAATAACATGCGTCGAAAAGCCCAAACTGTGTGAATAAATTATTAGATACAACTTTAGTCGTAACAGTAAGCACATTGCTTATTACTATTGTAAATGTTACGACTATTTTGTCTTGTTACTACAAAAAAATACATATTTACAGGCAAGAGTGTGTGTATTAATTCTAAAATACAAATTTATTTAAATATATTTAATCAACGTCTCTGCTTTTCAGAATAAGTAGTATAAAAATTACAATTACCAGCACCCTCATTGTGGTTTATTAATTTTAAAAAAAAATGTTGCCTCCATTGCGGTTTGAACCACATATTAGTTTTAACAACAATCAATGATCCATCTGCCTAACACTTCATCTAGGGAGGCTCATGTTAACTTACGTTTTTTTTAAAATTGTAACTTTTTGTCGTAAAATGGACACCAATCAAGTTATTTTAGGTTTAAAATTCATTAATAGGCTTACTTAGTAATAATGAAATTTGATTATGAGTACTAATGATTAGTATTAGCATAATTAAAATACAGCTTTAGTCGTAACTGTAAGCACATTGCATATTTTTACGACTAGTCGTAGCAGCAGACACTTTGTTTAAAATTTAAAAAAATAAAAACCCAGACATATCCAAGGTTGATAAAAGATTTTGAAATTTCAGGACCTGGGGTTTACTAATATTATAATTTCTTTAAACATTGTAATAACAATTATTTTTCAAATTTAAAAAAAAACATAAGAGGTTTTCAATAGCTATAGCACAAAAATAATTTTTAAAAGTTAAGTGGCATCATCAAATCCCAATTATACAAAATTTTGATGGTTTTGCTAATCAAAAAAAAAGTACCTAACAAAGTTTTGTAATAAAAGCAGACAAAGTCGACTCATGGTGGAAAACTACCACAAATCCTTACCAGAAGTTTTAGGGACTTACAGGGCTTTAAAGCTATTGTTAGAGTACCTTTTATTTAAACCAATAAAAAAAAAGAATTGTGAAATTTAACTTTTGAATACCAATACCAATAATTGTGTTCGACAAAATTATGAAGATCTCTTGGTGTAATTCTAAGCATAATATCATTTTTGAAAATTAAAAAATGACAAATAAATTTGACCTTAGATGTAATTAAAATTTATTATTATTTTAATAATATGATTTTTATTAAAAATAATGATAATGATATTTGTTGCTTTTCAGAGCAAAGCCAAAAGTAAAAAGAAAAGTACAGATGAGAAACAAGTCATCACTTATGATATCCCAACAGAAAAGGGTCAGAAAAAAGGTATATGCTGTTTACTAAGACCTTGCTCGTAACTGACCCTGTAGATTGGATTTGAATTATGTTAAAGGGATCACACAAGTTCCTCACCATTTTAGTTTCAAGTATTTAATTATTCTTACAAGATTAAAATCTGAACATTTATGTTCATTTAACATGACCTGAGTGTTTCACCCAAACAATTTCAAACTTGAAAACCAACATCCCCAATAATCATATTATTTATTATCCTAGATACAAAATGCCCCATGCCTGATGCATACAGTCCAAGATATGTTGAAGCTGCATGGTATGATTGGTGGGTCAAGGAAGGCTTTTTCAAGCCTGAGTATGGGGTAGGTACATTGCACTTTTCAAAAAACTAATGTTATCAAAGAATGGTCTGTTGTTATCATTAAAATCAATCAGAGTCCTTTTTAAATTAAATTTAAAGTTATTTTCAATGAATGGGTTTAATGCTGTTATTGTTGAAAGCTGCTATCATTTAATGGACTAGCTTCAATTTCTTTGTTGCTACTCTTCATTTATGCCTCTTTTTTTTAATTATTAAGCAATAAGCATTCTACCCAACCATAAACAGCACATTATAAAAATATGCAACCATGTTTCTTCTTTGGAGGGTATTCATGTCACGTAACTCTTCCTTCAACTTTGAATAGGGCAGAGATGTGAAGAGCCTCAAGTATGAAGATAAATTCATAATGGTGATCCCCCCTCCCAATGTCACAGGATCATTACATTTAGGTCATGGACTGACAAATGCAATTGAAGATTGCTTGGCTAGATGGTAAGTTACAATGGTATATCATGAAATTACAATGAATTCAAAAGAATTTTCAAATTAATTTAACTTAACATTTTTTATTTTTCAGCTTAGTTATTCTTTTTATCAATTTTGAATAATTTAATTTCTTTTCAAAAGCATACATTTAAAAAAAATGTTTTCATTTGGAAGCCATTTTTTAATGTTTTAAAATAAGGAATTGAAATGAGCAGTTCAATTGTGTATCTTATGGTCTTCTTTTAAAACCTACAGGCATCGTATGAAGGGGAAGGCAGTGCTGTGGGTTCCTGGATGTGATCATGCTGGGATAGCCACACAAGTTGTTGTGGAGAAGAAACTGTGGCGTGAGCAGAAAAAGTCTAGACATGATCTTGGACGGGAGGCTTTTGTTGATGAAGTTTGGAAGTGGAAAAATGAGTATGTCATTTGAATCACACTTGTAATTGTTCATTAGCAATTAAATTAGGGCTGTTAACGATTAATTTAAATTTAATGGTTAACTTTTGAAAAATTAACAATTAATTAATCGTTAATTTCGATTAAAGTTGAAGCCAAAAATTAAAATTTAAGTAACACTTATTAAAACGTTCTTGTTGAAAATCTAAGTAACACGGGGATGTCTCCTTTATATGTCATCTTTTAACCAACTACGCAAAAAGACAAGTGTGTTGACATTATTTGGTTCAAGTGATGAGCGGGTCTAATTGACAATATAACCAGCCGAGCTGAACAATCATTCACATGGAACTGAGGTAACTGGTATGCACAAAACGGTCTTGGCAAGGAATGACATTATCGGATATCAGTGTTCATTAAGTTTCCACCATTGTAAAGGGTTAATGGATTCAGTAACTTTCATCTCTATTTTGTAACGCAGTAATTCATCAGAAGAGTTGTCATCATTTTTTGTCTCTGAACCAGAATCCATTGCTTCCATTAGCTTAATACGCTTTTCATTTGGTTTGATAAGTAGACGAAGTGTTGTTAGAACCATGGTAGACAAACTTTATCAACATTTTGAACATTCCCGTGTGTCAATAGTTTAAAACCACAATGTTCGTGTAATCGTCAGGAAATTTGTTATTTATCGGCCGCTATTTTTTATTATTATTTTTTTTACTTTTTGACTTCCAATAATTTGTAAGTGATGGGTCGATTAATCGTTAAAAAATAATTTAATCGTTAAAATTTTTAATGATTTTTCGAAAAATTAATCGCTAATTTTCACAGCCCTAAAATAAATGTTTTGATTTTCTCACCAAAATCAAATACATCTAAGTAGCAATTATCACTAATTCTGTAAGAAGCAGCACTCTTTACAATGGCTTAAAAATCTATGTCAAGATGTTGTCTAACCATGACCGTTGTATTTTAATATTTAACTAATACACTTACTTTGTTAATGTAATCCTAGAAAAGGTCATAGAATCTACGATCAGCTTCATCTGTTGGGAGGATCTTATGACTGGGACAGAGTTGCCTTCACAATGGATGAAGTAAGTTGTATGTCTGATGCTGCTAAATCAAAGGAGCTATGTATTTTCAACAACAAAAAATGATGGTATTTTTTAATGACCATATGAATGATGATGTTTATCTTTTATGTAATTTTAGGATCGTTATCGGTGTGTCATCGAGGGCTTCTGTCAACTTCATGAGCGGGGGTTGATTTACCGCAGTGTTCGCCTGGTTAACTGGTCTTGTACTTTACGCTCTGCTATCTCTGACATTGAGGTGAGTTATGATTGCTTCATACTGGGTCCATGCTCATCAACTTGGTAAGAAATGTTTAAGTAAAGTAAATTTTTAAAAATAAACTTGCTTAACTGTGTAATAAGCTGGTTCAGTTAGTTAATTATACTTGAACAGGGAGTGTCAATTTGAAACATCTGTGTGCATGTGTTGATTAGGGTATTGATGGGATTTCTTGATTGGCTGGGACAATCACACTGGTGAATATTGCACAGAACAGTCAATAGTTACATGTACACTGTCTTAATGAATGTAACTGGGCAGTAGTGCACAGTCACAAAAACCAATTTTAACTATATGAAATTTGGTAGTCTATATAAGGCATGATGTTACTTTTTAAGCAGTTCCTTGTTGAACATGATACTATCAGTAGAACTGAATCTCATTATTATGTAATGTCACTACAAAACCACAATCCCATCAGGTGGACAAGAAAGAGATTGAAGGCAGAACTCTGATTGAAGTCCCTGGCTACGCTGAGAGAGTTGAGTTTGGTGTCTTGGTCTCATTCGCCTACAAGGTTATAGACTCTGACTCTGGTGAGTACATGAAAGTCAGCTTCATACACCTGACATGATCTTACTCTATACGAGTCACTTGTTGTTTTTCTGTACATTTTTTACCCGTCATATTCATTTTTTACCACGTTTTTATTAACTCGCTTTCGTTGGGCATTGTTTGTTTGTCCAAGATTTTTTCAAATCTGCCAACGTAAAATTGAACCACTTCTGATGGTCCTAGAGATCTGAAAATTTTACCACAGATAGATCTTGGATGACAATGCATTGTATTAAAATTTCAGATCGATCGAATGTACCGTTATTAAATTATTGAACTTTTTAGTTTATCTATAGTCTATATATAAGAAACTGTACCGTCGGCTTTTGTTGACTTCCGTGAGTTCCCCCCGTGACCACATCACAATGTTTTTAAAACGTTTGGCGGGCGCTTGTGAGGTGTTTGGTAAAATAAATAGAGGTAAAAAAATATTGTTAAAAACCAAGTTTTTATTAGTGGAGTAAAAAGAATAAAATAAATAAAGGTAAAAAAATGATTTTTAAAAACCACGTTTTTACAAGCGGACTAAAAAGAAGAAAATAATTTAAAACTGGTAAGTTCAAGTACTTTGATTTAATATGACTAAAAACGTGGGGCGGGTGTTTGGTATAAAAATTAAAGATTTCTAATTTAGAAGGCAAAATAGAGATCTATAAGTGAGAGTATGAGTGAGCTGCATATGTTAAACCTCATAAGCGCCTGTCCCACGTTTTTAGTCATATTAAATCAAAGTACTTGAACTTACCAGTTTTAAATTATTTTCTTCTTTTTAGTCCGCTTGTAAAAACGTGGTTTTTAAAAATCATTTTTTTACCTTTATTTATTCTGTAATGTTTGGCATATATATAAATAAATAAACAAAGTGCGACACATGACCTCGTGGTCTTAGGGGGTTCAAATGTTTCCATTAGAACTTTCTCGGGGCTTGGTAGACTTGGCGGCGCCCTTCTCCTCTCAAAATCAGCGTTGTACTTATTTAACAATATTTTTACTGTGGCTTAGCGACCTCAAGCAGCTTTGTGAGCTTGTTAGGCGAGCACACTGGTGACTTCGCTATCCAGCCGCACATTATATATATATACCATTAAATTCCTATTACATTAGATAACACTTTCAGACATTGCTATAACTATTCCCTCAAGCACTGTTATTTTATTTTAAAAAAAGATTTTAAAAATGAAATTAAAAATAAAATCTTTTTCACTGGATATCCTCTGAATCTTTAACCATATTTGTACAGTAGAAGTTTTGTTGTTTTTTTTCTTTTTGAATCCTTCTTAATGTTTAATTATTATTTTTTTCAAAAAGGTTCTTTTACAAAATCAAAATATCTTCCCCCATTCAACAAATCACATATTTTGATGAGCATCTCTCCCCTGTTCTTCACATATAATTACATATAGTTCAACCGCTCTTGCTCCTATAACTTTGCTTTTTTTCCCCCCCTTATACGCGATTGTTTACTTGCCTTCTTCAATTCAGAAGAAAAAATTGCAGCATGTTACTTGACATTTAAAAAATAATGGCTTGGACAAATATTATTTGTATAAGCACATTTGGTATGTCTGTCTCATGTGTTGCCTATGTGTCATATATAGAGTCAGCTTAAACATTTATGTGCACTCAATTACAGCATAAGGAATGTTTTTGTCAAATGATTGAATTTCATACTTCAAACTCCCCAGATAGGGTAGTTGTACAATGGTTGAATATCATGCTTTTAATTCCCCAGATGAGGAAGTTGTTGTTGCCACCACCCGTATAGAAACCATGCTGGGAGACTCTGGTGTGGCCGTCCATCCCAGTGATGACAGGTACAAACACTTGAGAGGAAAGTTTGTCCAGCATCCATTCTGCCAGAACAGGAAAATGCCCATCGTTTTTGATGACTTTGTTGACATGAGCTTTGGCACAGGTGGGTTGAGATGACAGGTTCTATTGGCACAAGTGGGTTGAGATCAAAGGTTCTATTGGCACAGGTGGGTTGAGATGACAGTTCTATTCGCACAGGTGGGTTGAGATGACAGGTTCTATTGGCACAGGTGGGTTGAGATGACAGGTTCTATTGGCACAGGTGGGTTGAGATGACAGGTTCTATTGGCACAGGTGGGTTGAGATGACAGGTTCTATTGGCACAGGTGGGTTGAGATGACAGGTTCTATTGGCACAGGTGGGTTGAGATGACACAGGGTGTCCACCGAAGTCGGAAAGT